>JAXDDX010000064.1:1390000-1612500 GCA_034670405.1 Hoplostethus atlanticus | reverse complement strand
TCCTCTTGCCTCGCCTGCTGGTTTATGGCCTCACCTGCCACAATAGAGGGATGACAGCCACGCTCAGAGAGAGGGAGGAACGGAAATGGGAGCGGGAGGGGAAGAGAGAGATGCGGTTTCAGAATGGATGGAGGGAGGAAAGGAGTGAGTGTCAGTTGAAAAGGAGAGAGGAGATGAAAGACAAACAGTAAAACAGGTCCAGAGAAAGTTGTGAGAGAAACAAAGAGGGAGAAGACAGGCCAGATGTGCTTGCTCTCCTTGCGTCGCCGCTAGTTTAGTCGGTGGGGAAAATGAAGCATCTCCCTTTGTGCCGTAAACCAATACAGCAGATGTTCGGCGAACCAACTCGGTGGCACATAATATAAAAGGCAGTGAAGAGGCTGGCAGAGGCTGATAATGTGCTCAGTGATGATTTTGTAATATAACAATGCCTCAAAATGAATTATTGATGCTAAAACTGCGACAAGTAGCACCTTTAATGGAGCTGCCACAATTAATGTAATACTGGCATATTTGCAGTGATGGAGACTGCGACTGCATTTACATATACAGACCACTTCAGAGGGCCTGTGCATACATTTTCATATTTTTGAATATGCACACACACACGCACACACACACACACTTTGGACTTTGCAGTACTTGAGTGAAAAGCAGTGGAACAAATTCCAAAAATCCCTTTGAAAAGCAGGTTAGCGTTTTAGCAGACCTTTTGGAAAAACATGTAAAACAACTGCAGCTAACTTGAGGTGGCAGGTTGCGGGGGGACTGGAAGTAAAAGAGGAAAGAGAGTGGAAGAAGGGGAGAGCGAAAGGAAAGAGAAATGCCTTAGAGATAGTCGAGTGGTTAACTTCCCCACCTCTAGAACCACATATGAGCCCGCCCTGGCCGAGGATCGAGTCTTGAGTCGGAGCTTTCTGTCCTGGGTCTGCCCAACTCTGGCTCTGTCTACTTGGCCTTTGTCTAAATCAAGAATAAAACTACTAAAGGTGAGTGGACTGATCCACTCTACCTTTGAAAATATAAAGATGTTAGGAAGAGAAAGAGAGCAAAGTGAGGTGAGAGTGTGGCATGTGAAGAAATGGATGGTTTGGTGGCAGATGACGGTCAAAATCCTTCTGCTATTTGAGTTGCATCAAAGGAAAAAACCCATTAAGTGATGAGAACATAGACATCATCAACATCATCATCCATGTATCCCCGGCAGATCATTCACTCCAATTCTCCATGGTAACACTTTAGCATGCACTATGTGGAGTGACATTATGTGATTAATATTATCTAAAAGTGAGAAAATGAACTTGTGTAGCGCATTGGTACAATTGACATGAAATATGATCTAAAAATCATTCTTTACAATACTCGGTTGTAATATCGGGGACGTCTTTCTTCATTTCCATAAGAAGTGAAGGTGATGGGCAATGGGAGTCTGGTTTAAATTGAATGCCCTGGGTGCACCGCGTTTAGCTGAGCTTGCATTTGATAATACGCTGTCAGCACTGGCTACTGACTCCGGGACAGTAAATTAACCTCAACCTGACGTGGTATTAAACCGTTGGACGAAGGAAGAAAGGGACAGGGTGATAACTGTGAGGAACTGCAGTAGAAAGATAGGAAGAGCAGCAGTTAAATGGATGTTGGGAGGAAAGGAAGAGGAGATAAGGAGAGAAGAGGTAAAGTAAAGGGTAGAACAGGAGGAGGAGAGGAGGAAGAGGAGGAAGAGGAGAGACGGAAGAGAAGAGGAATGGGGCAGAAGGACACAAGGAGAGTTGAGATAGTGAGATAAATACAGAGGAGAGGAAGAGGAGAGAGAGAGAGAGAAGAAGGATAGAGTCACAGATAGAGGAGGGGAGGACAGGGGGATGGAGATGGAGGGATGATGGGAGAATGAGGAGAGGAAAGGTAGAAGGGACCCGACACCTCTGATCCTCTGTTCTGCATCAGACCTGTTGTTGGTGGTCACCCCACTGCCACACACACCTGATACATATTACTACTTATCCTGTGTGTGTGTGTGTGTGTGTGTGTGTGAGAGAGAGAGAGAGAGAGAGAGAGAGAGAGAGAGATAAAAGGAGGAAGAGATGGAGGGATGGAGGGAGGGCTGAAGTTCAGATTTAGTGAACTGTCATCTGGGTTTTCATGGGAGATTCTGCTGATGATGTGACACAAACCATATGTGGTGGGGAAACATCTGTCTGGTGTGTGTGTGTGTGTGTGTGTGTGTGTGTGTGTGTGTGTGTGTGTGTGTGTGTGTGTGTGACAGAAAGACCCCAGGCCTCCATGTAACAGAGAGGAGCAGAACAGTCAGGAGAGGCGCTACAGCCGATGAGAGACTGCATACCTTCACCCATTCTCTCCATCCTCTCACCCATCCACCCATCCCTCTTCCTCTCCATCCCTCCACTCCTTCATATGGTCCTAGAGATACCATGCTACAGATCGGGTCATTGAAGAAATGTTAGTTGTAAAAGTTGTAGAAGAAGTTGCTCCACTCCTTACAAAAACAAATCTTTAATACTTGAATCTCCTTATTTGGTAAATCTTAATCTGTGATGTGTCAGGAAGTTCTAGGATCAATAATTTGGCAAGTTGATTAAGTGACACATGTTTTGTGTTACAATAGGAATTGGACACTGCTGATAGGAGCACTTAAATTGGTAAATCCACAGGATTATTGTTTCTCGTATTTCGGTAAGATCTTTGGTGATAAGAGGTCATTGGTGTTGCATCACTTCCTGTGTGCCGTAGGACTTTTACTGTGAAAAAATGTACCCAACACAGTAAATGTACCAAATGTAAAAGCTTTCATGAACTGGGTGTAGGATGGATCACTACTGTGTTATATCAATATAACACAGAGAGTAGAAAAACAGACTTTTTTATATGAAAATGTTACTATGTCCTGGATTATTACTTTAAAATATGACCACCACTCCAGTACTATAGATGCAGAGTGGAAGCAACATGGCGATCACTGCAGACTTTATCGTTCCCTATAACAATGAAACTGTGCCTCTTTGTTCTTTCTCATAGTTTGTTTTTCTTTCCATCATAAGGCATACAGTGTGAAACAAATATGCAACTACCTTATTATTTTTGACATGTTTGTGATGAATTCATTTTTCTTGTGAATCAATGAATCATTGCAGGCTTTAGGCTTCCTACGTGGAATATATGCAACAGGAAAATTAAATTCATTTTTCATTGTCAAAAGTCATCGTGTGTATGTGTGTGTGTGTGGGGGGGGGTGTGTGTGTGTGTGCATGCCTCTGGGTGGTTGTGAGGCAGACGGTGTGTTATACATGTTAAAGTAACTGAGAACAACATGGAACAGCGCCGCTCTAAGTCTGGATCGGGACCCAAAAACGGGTCGAAGGAAAACGAACATCAGTCCCCAAATGATTCTGTAAAAATTGCTATTAAAAGTTATAGGCCATGTTATATTGCCAAAGCTTTTATAGGATCCTGCAGTGGACGGTAAGTTGAAACTAGGGCACATTTTGTTAAATGTACCTTGCTAATAGCCCTAAAATTTGGTTCATGGTCACAAGAAAAATGTGGGTCCCCAGAGAAAAAGTCTGAAAACCACAGCGTGAAGAAGACTGGACGTCCCACCTACAGACCAAGCAACTATCAAGCAACGGCCTCTCTCTCTTCTACTTCATCTTCTGCCTCTCTCTCTCTCTCTCTCTCTCTCTCTCTCTCTGTCTCTCTGTCTCTCTGTACTGGAGAACATGATCCTGAAACGCCGAGGGAACCCTTTCTGTCTCTCAGTCTGTCTATCCAGTACGAAACCCCCATAATCAAAGAGTGATTTAGTGGCCTTTACAGCTTACTCACCATGCTGTGGTGATCTATAAAATACAAAAGTAGTTCAGCGTGGCCTCCTGATGGGATCTGTGGTTTCCGGTCTTATCTGAAATATCTCTAACCACAGATGTAGAACAGAATAGAATAGAATAGACACACATGTGGGCTGGGCTATTAAACCTGCTTACAGGATATACTGTTGGTATATCTTGTAAGCACGTTTTGCTGACATGCAGCTTTTTGAACCAAATCATTTTTGTTAGCCTGCAGTCTCGACTTTTACTTATTTGGCTGCATTGTCAACAGACTGTAAAATGTTGAGAATTAATAACTGTAATTCAAACAAGCATAAAGAGACACTGTGTGTGTATATAGCGGCCCCTCTCGCGCTGACCTAGAGGGATTTGTGGTTTATGCAGTGCCAGCCTCCTCTATCCAACTGTTGAATTAGCTGAGGCTGCTGTTGGACCATGGTGATAGCATGGTACCACACTTGGTATTCACCCACATACAACAGTCAGACACACAGAGCCAGGCAATAAAACATAAACTTGGTATTAAATGCAAAAATACTTTCCATTTACACTCATTTCTCACACTCTCTCATTCTGTCTTTCTTTCTTAAATTCCAGACATCAGGAGTAGCAACAAAGGAAGAGGGGGGAGAGAGGGAAAAGAGGGGGAGAGAGACAGGAGAGTCAGGGCAAGACCCCTCGTTGAAAGACCTGGGTAAGGTGAAAAGGTGAAAAGGTGTGTGTGGGTGTATGTGTGTAAGCTGAAAGTTGATGTCTGATGTTTCGCTCAGTATGGTATTCCCCGTGACGGTCTGGGGGTGGGGGTTTTGGGGGGCATGCCGTAGTCTGCCTTAGTCTGCTCTTGACATTAACCCCTATTGACCCTGACACACACACACACACACACACACACACACACACACACAAACTCTCTTTCTTTCTGTTCATCATCATATAAAGTGAGGTCAGCAGCAGAGATAACCAGGTTAACATCCATAACTGCCTACTGAGATACGCTACACAGAAACAAGCCCCCCTGCCCCCCCCCCCCCCCCCCCCCCCCTCCCCCCTTTCTGTCTCTCTGCCTATACAGGTTACCTGCTATGTTTGCATCCAACTGTCAGGAGAATTTTGAAATGCCGCAAGAAATAAAATGCGATTCAGGCGTGTTTCCACCAGCTGGCTTGAAGCAAATAAAAAGGCTTTGTGAATGTAGAGCGCAGCTACATTAGAAAAAACACATCCATGTGAAAAGGCAATGTCTTTCAAGAAGTCATTAATATTGGGCAGGTTGTTATTGTTCTTTTGTGTCAGCGAAATTGCACGCTGTCCAAAGAAGAAAAGAAAGAAATGCACTTGGCCATATTGTCATTTATTAACAAGCGACGACAAAATGTGACATTTCTGGGGAGGTAGTGGTGGACAGATATTTTGCAGACACCTTTTGGCTACAACTGGCGCTACACCAATAAATGTGCTTCCATCACTTTTCCTCACATCGTTTCTTGTAGTGACAAAATCCTTAAGCTTTGTTGCAATATTGAGGATATTTTCCAGAAATTTGGCAAGTCCATTCAGCCTTTCTAATTCACTACATCATAATTTGCAGAAACACACTTGTATGGAGACCAAGCGGCTTGCCTCTTTCTCATCCTCCCTCTCTCTGGGTCTCTCGGATGGGACACACCAACAGTAATGCCCAGAAACGCTGTAACAGGCTAACAGCTCAGTGGAACTGCTGCAAAGTGGACACCACTAGCAGCTAAAAATACACAGCATGGAAACTCCACTCAAATCAGACAATGAATTAGCACGCACACACACACACACACACACACACACACACACCCACACCAAGGTCTCCTGGCAGGCAGTGTTAAGTGAATAAACAGGGGCTAATTTCTGCTCCGGGGAGGGTGGGTAATGGGGCGAAAGGGGAGGACGTTATTTCAACTGAAAACACAACCTTTGCTATTACAGGAGCCATGTGGTAGGGATTACACAGAGAAAAGAAGGGCGAGAGAGATAAAGAGAGAGAGAAAGCATGTGTATGTGTGTGTGTGTGTGTGTGTGGTAACAGGGACACCTCCTAACCCTCCTCCCCTGGGTGTCCAAGCATTATTCCTTCCTGCTTATGACTGCAACGGCCTCAGCATGAGTTCTGCGTTATATGAAGCCTAATGAAAAGCTGTGCTAAAAGGCTACGCTACGCTAAAGCCTTTTGGTAGGATACAAAATCTACGCCGTGTCACATCAGGTACAACTTTGTTTCTAAAGCACTGGCTCAGGGCAAGTGTATTGAGAATATTCCATCATCATCATCTACAACCAATGTGGCAATAAATATTAATGAGCCTGGGCTCTAGGGAAAAAGGCGTCATTTGGTCATTTGGTCCCAAAGACTTGACAACAAATAGTTCCACTAATGCATCCCCAATATATCACACGGTTACAAAGCCAGTAGGCTGCAGTCTGAATCATATTCATGTATTCTCTTGAAAGTACTTGCACATTGACTGTAAAAATGAAATGCATCATTTAGAAAATGAAACATGGTAGATTTATATCCAGACATTGGCTTCTGTACAGGGTTGTTTTGTGTAAGTGTAAGAGCCATCTCCGGGTGTGTTTATGTTTGGTTTTGTGGTGTGTGTGTCTGTCTGTGTCTGTCTGTGTGAGTGTGTGTGTGTGTGTGTGTGTGTGTGTGTGTGCGTTTGTTTGTTTGTTTACCTGTGAGCAGCGTCTGTGGTTGTCACACCAAACCAGAACTTGGTCACTCTGGAAGAGACAGAGGAACTGGATTAAAACCAAAGTAAAAGAGCATGAGAGAGAGACAGAGAGAGAGAGAGAGAAAGAGAGAGAGAGATTCCTCACTCTCCTCTCTTCTCAAACTAGTAAAGTATTCACATTCCTCTATACAACCCAAATTACATACAGAAAGCAAAATATACAGTCAATAAACGGTGACTGAACAAATATCTCCACTACATTACCAGCGCATACCTGACATGCACACATTCTCTCTCTCTCTCTCTCTCTCTCTCTCACACACACACACACACACACACACACACACACACACAAATACACCTCAACCTTCCTCTCATTTTCATAATTATCTTATGAGCATAACATGACATGAATAACACAGTGTGTTTGTGGCTGTTGAACCAGACAGAGACCACAGGCAGCACGTCACTAGGGGTGATGTGTGTGTGTGTGTGTGTGTGTGTGTGTGTGTGTGTGTATACAGTCGCTGCTGCTTGGTGAGTCAAGACCACCAGTAAACATGGCTGTTACAACCACGGTGACAGAGGGAGACGTCATCACATGACCACAGGGACAGAAAAACAGTCGGACCAAACCAACCCTAACCCCTAAAGCGAGCGCTCTTCAACTTTTCAAATTTTGTCTCCCATCCTCTCTCTCTCTCTCTGGCAACCCGGTCTCCTTGAAAGATGTATGTGGGGCCAAGAAGCAGACCTGCGATCTATTCTGAGCCCCTACTCGGTTTTAAATGTGGATGATCTTTCTGTTTTGAATCATTTTAATGCTTTAGACTGCAGGTTCAACACCGTGTCTTTAAGCTTTAAGACAGTCAGTCAGTCAGCGTGGCATCACTGCCGTTTAAAGTCATTCTGGTGATGCTTTGTCAACATCCGTACAATCATGATGCCATCATCCAACATCAAAACAACTATTAGAATAGTGGAGTGTGTGTGTGTGTGTGTGTGTGTGTGTGTGTGTGTGTGTGTGTCTGTGTGTCTGTGTGTGTGTGTGGGATAAGCCTTCTTAACGACTCCTAAACCCTCTCCTGAGTGAGCTGTATTTAGCCCAAACCTACCAAGCTCATCACACACACACACACACCTCATTTTCTGTGTTTAGAGCAGCCATTGTGTTGCTGGTATGACTAAGGTTACGGGGTTAGAGTCGGGGTAACGGCTTTAGGGTTAAGGGTTACAGATTAAGGGTTAAGGGCTTTAACGGTATTGATGAGGGTGAATGACTCGGGCATTTCTAGAGTCAAGTCGAGTTGAATGGTCTAGACCAGTTGACTCTGTCGCTCTTAACATTCAAAACAGACACACATTGACCATTTTGGTGAAAGATCTGCTGCTAAATTGGACTTTGATGTGTGAGGAGATGACTCGCACCCCCCCCCCCCCCCCCCCCCCCTCCACACAAGCCTTGTTATTGTGATATGTAGCGTCTAGAAGCAATTACTGTCACTAGAGTAGCCATGGGCTTTCATTGAAGTTTGAGAAAAGTGGGGCCAAGGAGTTAATCCTGCTGTATTTCGAGTCTCTGCATCACTAACCAGAGGTTGGCAGTGACTTCCAAGAGGGTAGGAGTCAAGGAGTTGACTCTCAATCACTGGATGCAGATGGGGAATGTCAACAGTGTAATACCAGCAAAAGCTTTCCAACTAAGACACTGAGTGTTCAACGTATTAGGGCCACCTTCCTACTGTTGCACCCCTGTTGCACAATCCATGTCCACGATTGTCGAGAGGACTAGAAACCCTCTTTAACATCTCCCTTCACCTTCATCTCCATCTCCCCTTCCTGACTGAAATGGGTTTAATAGGTGAAATCAATCAGGAATCAATGCTTTCACCTGGATTCACCTGGCCAGCCTGTTTTTATGGAAAGACCAGGTCGCCCTAATGTTTTGTCCGCTTGGTATAGATCGGAAGTTTTTAGCAGCAAGCAAAAAAGAGAAAAACATCCATCGTGAACATCAATAAAAAATAGTTGTGGCAAGTTTCATTTGGATGAGTTGATTGTTTTGCTAACCTTCACTTTATTTTGAAACTGTACAATATTTGATCATTATGTCTATGAAATGATGGGATGTTGTTCAAAGGGTAGAGTTTCTCACCCATGTCAGTATCCCTTTAAGACTAAATGAGAGCTGCCACTGTTGAGGTCATGACACCCTTGCGTTAACAGTGGCCGATAATCTCTGCTAGCTGTTAAAAGGGATAATGCTAGAGCTATAGCTCAACCAACCCCCTATAGAGACAGATGAGAGAGAGAAAGAGAGAGAAGAAGAAGAAGAAGAAAGGAGGAGAGGATTAAAGTAAAGGTTACATCCCTGGTGAATAGACAGTAACGAGTCTACTGGGGATGCATGGAAGGATGGGAGGAGTAAAGGGTGTTGTGGTATCATTAGAGAGAGGAAAAACAGTTTCTCATCCCCACCCTGCTCTCTCGTTCCCTCCGTCTGTTACAGCTGTAGCCGTTGTGCTGCATTAGCGTAGCGCTGCAGGACTTTCCAAACAGTTCCAGCGGTGGAGCAGCACTGAAGCAAGCGCGTTAAAGCGACGGCTCTGTAAATAGAGCTCTTCCTCACATCCTGTTTGTGTCGGCTTCATCCTCCTTTCCTAACATGTAACCTCCTCTCTCTCTTATCTGCTCTCGAGACAGACTCTCTCTCTCCATCACTGCACATGCCGAGACAGAGAGCTGGGGGAGGAAGCCTTGTTGCTTTCTGCATGTAACAGTCAGCATGGGAACCCAAGCCGCCCATATACATTTCCATTAATTTTCTCTACCCACTTAATGCTTTTCACAGGGAGCTGGAGCCTCTCCCAGCATGCATTGGGCAGAAGGCACAGGGCGAACACAGATAGACAGATAATCACTCACACTCCAGTCCATGTATTTGGGGTGTGGAAGAAAACAGGGTGATATTTTAGTGTTTTTCTGCTTTTTTTCGTGGTTTTTATGAAAGTCTGTTATTATTAACCTCAATAATCTGACAATGACTCCCAAAGACATACCGAGCCAAAACATTTTTAAAAAGCATGTCACTCTCCTAATACTTCTTAGTGTGACACTGATCCCTGAAGGGGAGGTCAGAGGTCAGGGTGCAGAGGGAGATTCAGTGTCTTGCTCAAGGACACTTCCAGCATTGTGGAACCCGGGTCCTCCGGCTGAAGGACGGTGTCTGACTCACTACGTCATCCTCCTACACACACGCCATTCATCCATTTTCAGCCTCCTTTGGTCAAACCCTCTCTCTTTACCTTTTTCTCTTTCATTTCTACCCTCCATCTCTCTCTCTCTTGCTCTTTTTCTCTCACTCTCTTTCTCTCTCTCTACCCCTCTACCTTCTGTCAACTGCTGTAAAAGTAGCAGGACAGGCCTTGATGATGATGTTGATGATAGTGATGACGATAATGATGATGACGGTTGGGATGATAGGCGGGTAAATAGCGTTACATCATACGGTGGCTCCAGGACAGTTTAGAGGCCAGTTAAACATCTCCAGGTTTTCCCATCATCTCAGTGGAGATATGAAGCTGCTTTCTGCTCCTACATCCTCTTCCTCAGTCCATCCCAACCTTCATCCTCTCTCTTGATCTCTCTCTTTTTCTCTCTCCCTTGCTGTAACTCTTTTGCCTCATCCTCTTTCACTCTTCCTCTTTACCCATATGTTTTAAACCTCTCTTACACTGTCTTCCCCCTCTCATTGTCCACTGCCCCCCCCCACCCTCCATCCCTAGTCAATTTCATGGGACATATTTGCTGTCAAAGTCAATCAAGACAGTTTAGATGGGTCTTTGTGCCGTATGGCTCTTTAATCGTGGTCAAAGTGGGGTTTCATGGGGTCTCAGTGCTGAGTCCTGTGAGTGTGTGTGTGTGCTTGTGTATGTACGTATGTGTGTGTGTGTGCGTGCACGTGTTTGTGCGTGCCTCCATCTGTCTGCGGGGAAGGGAGGGGGGACAAAATAGCTACACATGTTGGGAAAGACTTAAAGGGAGAGAGGTGATTGAAGGAAGAGAGAAGAAGTTGGATGAGCGGGACCGAGGGGAAATAGGAGGGAGGAAGGGAGGAAGGGAGGAAGGGAGTTACAAAAAGAGGAGAAGGTGAAAGATGGAGATAAATATGAGGACCAGAGGAGCAGAGGGGAGACCGGCGAGGAGGAGTGGTGGATACTTGTTATGAAACAGGATGCAATAAATTGCAATGAGTGTCGATCCTCCAGCAGGAGTTTAGTCTTAGATGTTCAGATATTGAGTGTATTTTCATCCACGTTGGAACTTAAAATGACATTTAGAAAAACATTAATTCTTGACAGGAAGTCTATGTGTCTGCAACTCTGATGATGATGGACCTTGTTGCATTTCAACATGTCCCTGATGTCACTGATGCAAAGACCCACAAGATGAATGCAGTATATTTTGCTGTTCAAATACTTTTGTACCTCATTGTGTTTTATGCCTTATAGATATCCATTTCCTTAATGGTCACATTATACAATGGTATACATTATACACATTATAAATTGACCATTAAACTCAGCGTATGATGGATGACTTATAACAGGAATGTAGAAAAATCCTATTATATTTTTTAATGAAACATTTCCACAGGGCTGGATTTCAGATCTGTGCTATAAGCAGGGTCTATTTTTTATTTTTTTTACCCTGGGACCCAAATGAGAAAATGTAGTCTGACTGAGACGCAGGAGACCCATCAGGAACAGAGCTGACCCGCCGCTTCAGAAACCCTGCGCTAAAGGATTTCCACATGGCTCTGATGGCTGAACAATCTACAGTAATCACTGTTAAAGAATAACAAACGGACATTACTGGATGCAACAGCAGGAAAGAGGCAGGGACACACACACACACACACACACACACACACACACACACACACACTCACATGCACTGACAACATGCACATGGCCAGCTGCACACTCTTGAGTGGTTGAAAGAGAGTGAGAGATGTAAATCACACTTCACACTGCCAGATGCAGTGATAAAAAAAGTGAGTGTGTGTGTGTGTGTGTGTGTGTGTGTGTGTGTGTCTGTGTGTGTGTGAGAGAGAGAGAGAAACCTGTCTGCGTGTTCTGTGCGTGTGTGTGCGTGCTTGGGTGTGCTGTGGTCAGTATTTGCGGTGAGGCGCAGTAGAAGCTCTCTCAGTCTATTTAACACGAGGCATTAACTCTGCTAATCACACACAGATGACCAGAGGCAAACATAGCTATGGTGTGTGTGTGTGTGTGTGTGTGTGTGTGTGTGTGTGTGTGCTCACGCGTTTGTGAATGTGTTATGACTAACTTCCACTCAGCTGTATATAAAGCTCTTCCCAAAAAGCCCATGTTGAGGTCTGAACTTTCCCGACAGAAGCCTCTAGTTGGTGTGTGTGTGTGTGTGTGTGTGTGTGTGTGTGTGTGTGTGTTAACATTGTTGTTTTGTGGTCCCCCTCATCCTGTAAACAACATGCAACAAAGTGGTTGTTTTATAGCACTGAACTTTGCCTCATCCGACTGTTGCGTCTGTGCGTCTTTCTGTTTCAGTTCAATTCCAAATCTTTCAGAGCCATTGATTCTTCTGACATTACACAAGCGGGCGCACCACAACAAGGATGAAACATGATCAGGACGGAGAACAGTGAAAATATAAATCTTCACATTGAGTTTAACGGTGATTCAACTGAGGAAAACAGTCCCCAGAATGGAAAAGTGTCTCAAGTATCAGATCTAATGCGTTTGAGGTTTGATGTGGTGAATGTGTCTCTCTCTCTGTCTCTCTCTCTCTCTCTCTCTCTCTTTCCATAGCTGAAGGAACAAAGCCCTGCCGCTCAAAGCCTTGCCCTTCCGGGGCCGTGATTTACTGTTGTGGAATTTTTTGTTCTGGTTTCAGGTGAAATTCGCTCCTATAGCGCTAAAACTTTATCACCATCTCGCACTGCTTCTACCGATCGAATGACAGGGCAGTCACAAAGCTGCAGAGGGAGAGAGAAGTATTATCTCTGAGGTGAATCAAACAGGTCTTTGTCTCCTGCTGTCACCCCTGGTCACCCACCCCTCTGCCTGTCTCCCTGCCTTACCCGTCTGTCTGCCCGCCTGCAAATCAGGCCACTTTCAAATCAAGTCTCGTTATCGGATTGTCAGGTTGTCTGTCTTCCCGTCTGTCTGCCTGTACATCTGTCGGACTGACTCCCTGTCTGTATGTCTCGTTGCTGTCTGTCTCCCTGCCTGTCTGCGTGTTTTTTCTGCGTATGTCTACCTGCCTTTATCTGCCCGTCTGTCTCTGTGCAACCTGACCTGGTGGTTGTCTCTGGTCTTTGTCAGAGCGTGACTGGTTGGCTGACCGACCTCTGGGCTGATTAGAGTTACCTACCGCAGAGGGACACACACAAACACACATGCATGCACACACACACACACACACACACACACACACGTAAACATGCATGCACTCTCTCACACAGGCACTTCATTCAGCTTTGCACCGTCCCTCAGCCTAGGTCAAACCACTAACCCTCCGCTCATCAGCACCACAGGACCGTGAGCGTTGAAGACACGCTGTCTAATCCAATCCGCCATTTGAAAAAAAAAAAGCCATCTCCGGTGGCGAGGCGGTGTTTTTTATTTTTAGGAGTTTACATCAGCAAGTTATCTGGCTCAATGTGTAACACACATGCGTCCACACACAACACACCAACATATACACTCAGGCACACACAAGGAACTATAATTAAGATATGACACCATAGAAGGAAAAGTAGTGGAAAACCCAGAGAAGCAGTAGAAAGCGAGGTGTAAATAGAACACTGGTGACTCACATACTAGCGGCTAAACACTAGCCACAGACGCTAACACACACACACACACACACACACACACACACGCACACACAGAAACAGCCGAAAGCACAGGGTTCACCCACATGAAGCCAGAAACACATCATACCCACAGCCACAAGAGGAAGCAATATGTGTGTGTATGTGTGTGTGTGATTGTGTGTGTGTGTGTGTGTGTGTGTGTGTGTGTGTGTGAGAGTATGATGAGTAAAGCTCTAATTGCCCATGCTGATGTAATAGTGACTATAGCTGTTATCAAAAGGCATGTCGTTTTTCAAACGTCATGTTCTCCAAACGCATGAATGCTCCACTGCTCCTGCGCTCCAACACCGTCCGATGATAGAGTGGTATTACTCAACCTCGTGTTCAGGGACCGATGCTGCTGCCCAGGATGTGGCTACGAGCAAACTTGTTGATTTGTGCTGAGATTTCTGAGACACTTGTAATTTAAGGATAAAAAATCGAAATGACACAAAAGCTCTATTTTACTTTGGGTTTTTTCCTTGCGGGTATCTGAATATGATGGAGTGATTTGTCTTCTTCTGTCTCGTTTCAAGATGTTGACACTTGTGTCTAGAAAATTCCTGAAACAAGTGAAGCTGTGTTGGAAAGTGGTATTATCTGAATGAGTTTTACACAGTTTTACACGGAAGTAAAATAAGAAAAATAAGATCTTAAGACTTAGTCTCACATTAAGTCTTAAGATCTTATTTTTCTTATTTTACTTCTAACCCATAAACCAAACAAGCGGGTTGACTAACATCTTTTGCTTTCCGGGTCCTGGGATGATTTTTTTTCAAGAGGTAATTTTGTCTGTTTGCAGTTACCAGTGGAAACTCCTGGTAAACACACAGTGGGGGAAAGCTAATGTCAGAGTTTGACAGCAAACAAACTCACACAAGGTAGGTCTAATGAAAAAAGTGAAATATCACAAATCACAAATCATCAGTATAAAATGAAATTTAAAAAATGGGTCTAGCTCTTGGTTGGAAGCTGTTGGACTCATTTCCACCACCGCTGTTAGTCCGCATCTGACTACTTCACTCTACTTCATAAAGTTTAAACCAAATGTTCCCTTACTCACACCTCCGTTCCAGAAACCCTACCACACACACACACACACACACACACACACACACACACACACACACTTCACACATCCCACTGCTACAAAGTCATCCAGGGGCCACCCTCATTACCCAACACACAGGTGGCTGGAAATCTATTCTGGATGGCCAAGGACCAGGACACACACACACTCTCTCTCTCACACACACACACAAACTTACTTTCTTACACATGCACATATGTAAACTCCGTCCCACGCACATGCACACACACACACACACACACACACACATACACTTTCTTTCTTACACATGCACATATCCAAACCCACTCTCTTACACACACAAACATACACACCTCAGAGCCATTGGGGCTGAACTCCGTGGTTAATGACTTTCCCACCCAACTACACGGCGTGCACATGTTGAAGCCGTTAACGATAAGTGGCTTTTCGAACTTGGTAACGTCCTAATGTCCCTGTTAATCTCACATTCCACACTACAAAGGCCACGGTACATTTTCAGTGTAGATGAGCAATTTTGCCTCCTATTACGACCAGCAACCTAGCATTTTTTCAGGCCACCTTTGCTCCTTAGATATTGACACAGGGCCACTTCTCAGCAATGCAAAAACACGTGTCCAAAATGTCATCTGTGATAGTAAACATGTTGAAAACAACACGCTGTCTGGCTAAAGATTAAAAGGTTTCCACTGATACATTTTTGAAGCAATAAGCCACGAGAGGCTGTGCTTTCCAGTGCCTTCACAGCAGCTCTTAGCTCTTCTAAAACCACTGTACAGCACGGCCTTGAGTGGCCACATTGCTTTTATAAAGACCCTTTTTGTACTTTGTAGCTACGTGGTAACAAAGTGGTTGCTAAGCAACACAAGTATGAATGAGTAATTTGGGTTAACACCTAAATTAACTGTTATGTGGCCAGAGGTGTTGGGTCATTGGGTATTTTATAACAGCTTCCAGTGTGACTCGACCAATCAGAACTCAGAAGAAGTGTTTTATAACGATTTTTAAAATATTTTATAGTTATAATGCCTGGCACTTGCATAGAATGAAATGCACCTTTGAATGTAGAAATACCCAGACTGACATTTTAATGGTATAGGCAAATGAACACTGACAATTCAGTAAATTCAATAAGTCTATGAGAGTTGATTATCTATAGTCTAAGTCTAAGTCCTGTAAAATATTTTGGAAGAATACTATATATATAGGTATAACAGCAAAACTAAAAGTTATAAACTATGACGAGGTCACGATAACTCAATGTTGAGTACCGCAGAAAAAGAAAAGACCCTACAGGAATGTTATTGAGACATAATCATTTTTCATTCAAAAAGGCTATATGGGTCAATATGGGTCAATATAGGTCTGTCTTTGCCCTTAGGTTAATTCACACTAAGAATCAGCCTCTTTTATCTGTGCTCAATTTTCCACTGGGACATTTTGTGCATAAATGAGATGCAGGATATGGCTCTGCATCCCCAGCAACAAGATATAAGCCTGTAGATAATAGAAAATACCACAACTAACACAGCCTGGTACAGCAGGGATGTAGTGGAGGGTAAACCCAAGCTCAGGATATCCACCTCTTTATTTGCAGAATATAGTTTACTAAGCTTTTTAGGCTGGCATAATTATTTATGACATAAATTCATAGCATAAATCAAACTAATAAGTATCAAACTGATGCAAGCTATATGAAATGGGTTTTTTAAGGGGCAAAAAAAAATCACACCATGTGTACTGGAAATATAATTTTGGAAATATAATTGATTTTGTTCATATTGGTGGTTGTTTGCTTTGTGATGAATTTGTAAATGTGAATTTACCTGGAGGTGTCTGAAAGCAGCGGTCAGTTGAGTCATGTGCAGAGTGAGGCACCTGGACGTGCATCTGGCGCTGTTGAATCTCTCCTGAACATCCTCCTGGTCCGGTGAAGTCCTGCGAGCATAAGTCGCCGCCAACACCGAGCACAGGAGCACCAAACCGGCCTGCCGAGCTGACATGACACCGGGAGCGAAGGAAATAAAACAAATGCGTGTCTAAATTTAAACGACAGACTGCGTTTTGCTTCCCTATCCAGTTCGTCAACCTCCTCCTCTCGCGACCCGAAGTTCAGAATGGAGACATCTGAGCTGCTGCTGCTGCTGCGCGAGCGGGGAATGAACGGCTCTACCTTCCTCGCGGACACTCCCACCGCCGGTGCACGTGCGACAACTCCTCGTCATCATCGTCTCCTTCATCATCATCATCAATATTATCATCATCATCATCTTCATCACTATCAGCGCAGGTGCGATTACTCATCAGTCCCTTCACCAGTAGTGATGATGTGAGTACTCATCATCATCATCATCATCTTCATCCTCACTCCCACCATAGGTGCAAATGCAATTTCTCATCTCAGATGCCATCATCATCCTCATCATCATCATCGCTGTCATTGTGATCATCATCGTTGTCCTTGTGATCATCATCGCTGTCATTATCATCTTCATCACATCTTCATCTTCGTCCTCACCTCCATCATCATCATCATCATCATCATCATCTTCATCCTCACTCCCACCATAGGTGCAGATGCAATTACTCATCTCAGATGCATCATCATCTTCATCATCATCGCTGTCATCGTGATCATCATCATCATCATCATCATCATCCTAACCAGCATCAAACAGGTCCAAATCCTAAGAATAATAAACTTGATTGCCAAAATCAGTTATGAAAGTAATGGACATTTTCCAATTGGATCAGTTTGTACTATTTAATTCAATTGATCAATATGCTGCTAAAATTGCATTAAACATCAAGGGAGACTGTGCAGGAATAAGGGAAAGCATTTATGACCTAATGGTTTAAAAGGCAAACTGTTATTACAGACAATTACAGTTTCTCAGTTGTTTACACATATTTTCTGAAACTGTACCTCATTTTCTCAAAACTCTAAACACAAAAACACCACAAACACAAAATGCAAAACTCCACAAATCTCTTGAGAAAGGAAACATTACGTTCAAAATTATGTTATGTCTCAAAACTGAATTTTGTATCCAAATGATACACGTAAGCAATCAACACACAATAGAACAAAATATAGAAAAACACACACACACACAAAAACACAACACAAGATTAGGCTGTAATCTGTCTTGGGTTTCTGTCTGGCCACATCACAGGCAATGTTCTCCCTGGCTAAGCAGCAGGGGAAGTATGGCCAGGCATGATGGATCCAGACCTGGCTGGATCCCTGGATGCTCTTCTTCCTCCTCCTCCTCCTCCTCCTACCCTGACCCTTCCTCTACCTCCCTCTGCAATGTTGCCATCCATTCATCTCCAAAACAGGAGAGCTCACCTTTGGCCTTTTGCTCTCATTAGTAATTGAACAATTTAACAACTAGCAAAAAAATGATGGTGATTTAGAACGGCAGTCTGAGTGAAAAGCAGAAAATGTGCTTGGATTTCTTTGCAGAATTGGTTTAAGGGTTTTGGCATATGAGTGTCAGGTTTTGATCATTGTGTCTCAAGCGCTGGTGTTAGCGTGTAAACAGTTGAGGAAAAACTATAAAAACACTTTCCCATTGTTATTCTGAAGAGACACCTACCACTTTAGTCTGGGAACTTTCTCCAAGAGTAATTATTCCAGCAGACTAATAAAATAATGTTTATTAATAGGAAAGAGACTCGGAGAACGTGTTGATGTAGGTGTCTGTCACACAGCCAGTCAGGTTAGTCACTGCATTTCGACAACAACAGCAGAGCCAAGCGGGGCTCTCTAGGACCAGGGCCAAGTCAAGATGTTTAGGACACAGGGTTGAAAGACGTATTTGTTTATATGAAACTGTAACCCAGCCGACGAATCATCTCTGTTGGCAACGAGATGTAAAAAGAATCACCTAAGTTTTGATTTAGGGGAAATGGAGTCATATAAATATTTGGTAAGAACCTGGCAGGGCCTTACGTGGCCCTGTAGTGGAAACCAGGCTTTGATTCTGAACTGGTATAGAAAGGCGTGCGTAGGCTGCTATAGGCCTACGCTGGAATAGAGTACAGCTTGACCTGAGAGAGAGAGAGAGAGAGAGAGACATAGAGACACACAGAGAGAGAGAGAGAGAGAGAGAGAGAGAGAGAGAATGAGATGGTCAGTGAATAACGTATGTGCTGTGAACCCAAGCTGTGTGTGGCTGGGTGTCGTGGTGTTCAAGGGTTGCATGTGTATGTGCGTGTGTGTGACCTCAGAGGACCTAGGAGACCTATCAGAAAGCGCAAAATCAATTCTTCTCACACACACTCACACACACACACACACACACACACACACACACTCACACACCCAGTAGTTGGCCGTTATCTTAACAGCAGACAGAATATTTTCTTATTTTCATAAAACACCCTGCTCGGGTTTCTGAATAAACCATTAGTGGAGTAAAGACCCTCCCCGACACATACTCAAACACCACACACATGCTCTCACACACACACACACACACACACACACACACACACACACACACACACATACGTGCGCACACATACACAACAGAAGCACTCACTGTCTGTGCAAATCTGCTCCTTGATTGAAGCCAAATGTCTCTGAATTGGGTGGAGAGAAGGGGTGGGGGCAGACAGACAGACAGGCAGAGAGAGACTGAGTGAGAGAGACAGATAGCGACAGAGACAGAGAGATGTCTGACTGAATAAATGTGCCAGAATCTCAGCTCAGTCAGTAGAAATCTGCCTAAAGGTGAATGAACACTACAAGGTTTCTCTCTCCAATTCTTTAATCCAATTCCATTCAGTTCTTCCATCCTAGTCCAATGTCCTTGATCGAGGCTGCTACAAACAATATTCATCTAAATCAGGTCAGAATCTGTTGGTGTGTTTTTCACCCCGGAGTCCACGCGGTGCAGCTACATCACTTTGTCAGGCTAGATTTGTGTTTGAGTCAGTCTGTACAGTCCGCGGTCAGGTTTGGCTGTGATCACGGCGCTGTCTGACCTAATTTAACAAGAACGATGGTGGAGGGATTTCTAGTTGTTTAGTCCCCTTTAAATCTGACTTAAAATCTCCTGTCCATCAGGAAGATTGTGTTTCATAATGTTCATAACAAGGGAGATGCCCCCCCCCCCCCCCCCCCGGCCCCGTCTGGACCAGCTGGATCTGTTGGGCTCAGTCCGTTTGATGACTCTAATGAACAGTCTGATGTGGCTGGGATGTGATTTCTGCACCTTCATCCCACCAGACCCTGTAGAATCTGTATATCACAACTAAACCCTTTACAATTAATGTTCTTCATGAACTACAAAGCGGAGTTTTAAATGTAATCCTAATGTATTTAACATGTCATTGACGTAATCCAAAGTATGTCATCTATTGAATCGCAGTGCATTTAGATTGTTTGTGTCATAAGCCCGTGTATTACTATCATTCCTGTCTGAGATTACTGCAGTGGTCAGTAGTTATTCTCTGCAGCTGGAACAACTCACAGCTCATCTGTTACTCGTCTGCTGTCTGTCACCCTCACACTCTTCAGCAGCATTGTTTCTCAAACTGTGGTTCGCGAACCCAAAGCTGGGTCGTGGGTCGGTTACTGGCAAAAGTAAATACACTAACTAAAACTAAATTCACTCTTTTTGTATTGAAAAGTTTTAAGTTTTAGGGGTGGCAGCGGTCACCTAGACGTTAGAGAAACAGGCTTGTGACTGGAACTTCACTGGTTTGAATCCCCTGACCTCCTGAGAAAATCTTGGTGGAGGCAGTGAATTAGAAACACTCTCCCCTCCCTCAGCAACTACTGTCAAGTTTCCCTTAACTTAACCCTTAACCCTAAAGCCTTAATTGGTGGCTCAGTGGTCGTCAGTGGCAAACTGGTTGGTTGCAGCTCCCAGGAGTGAATGTGTGTAGCTGTGAATGTGAGGCAGGGCAGTGCTGAAAAAGCAAGTGCATGCTTAGTTGACTTCTCCCTGGGTATAAAAGACTCACACAACAGGCGTCTCCAGAGCCTCCCTCCCTAATGCATTTACATTTGAGACATTTATCTGACCCTCTTATCCAGAGCGATTTAGAATGAATGAGCAGGTTCAATGGGTTCAGCGTCTTGCTCAAGTGCACTTTAACAGGACGCATGGCTGTTGATGGATACACATAGGCTGTTGTGGGGATCAAACCTGTGACCTTTTGGTTGTGGGAAGGTCTCCCTAACCACCACCCTGTCATCTAACACCGTCCAACACCAATCAGCTCCAAGGGGCGGAACAGCATTCTGCCTGTACTGACAGACAAAGAAGAAGTTGATGAGCTTCTTGTGTTCAAAATCATTAAAGAGTAAATGTCAAAATGAGAATAAAGTGCCCAAAGTGAAAATCAGGCTTCTGTGGAAACACGTCAAAGCTGACCAGCAGGGTGGAGAAGAAACCAGCAGACACATGGACATGGACATGGGGATATCATATGTAGTATATGATATTCATACGGTGGATATTTTTTGCTGTTTCACCATGTCTCTATGACTTATCCAGAGTCCTACTGAACCCTTGTTGCTCCAGTCAGAGACAAGTTCATCTCTGGTTAACACATGCCATCCACCTCCCCCGGTCAACATCTGAGTTGGTAGTTTACAAGATGTACAAGGTGACAAGGTGACAAGTAGGATGGTATCCCCCTTGTTTGCACAAACTTTGAAATGGATCCACACAGTCTTCATATTATATGTGACACTGAAACAACAATTTACCTGCTGACCTATTCCCTCGTCACATTTGCATATAGAGTATGTGTCAACAGCACAGAAAAGCTGGAGGTTTCTGAGTTCAGAGCAAAATGAATCTACAGTGCCACCGTGTGGCATGCAGGAGCAACTGCAGTCTCAGTATTGTTTCGTATCTGCCAATGTATTTTTATTTTCTCTCTCTCTCTCTCTCTCTCTCTCTCTCTCTCTCTCTCTCTCAAACCCACACATTTGCATGAGTGACTGTAGATGTAAATAGCTGGATAATTGAGGGAACAGGTAGAGTGTGGTCAGATTGCACTGTGGGTTTGACTTTGCTGCCTCCTCTCTATTATTAGTTGCAAGAATGTTTCCCTATCGACCTGTTCGTTTGTATAGCTGTGTGTCTGCCTCGTTATTTCTCAGCCTGTCTGTGTATCTTGTGCTGTCTCACTGTTGCTTTCTGTCTGCATAGCTGTCTTTCTGCATTTCGCTGTAATTGTCTAAACATTGTGTTGCTTGCATCATTTTAAGTGGAAAATCCACCCATCCCTTCCAGGAGTCCAAGCAAGTTAAAACAAATCCCAACAACTACTATTGCACGCAATAGTACACACACACACACACACACGCACGCAACCACAATGGTGAAATATTATTCATATCTCACTCCATCTCCCATTCTCATCTCACAGACACATTCATCAGTCCTCCCTTCCATACCAGATACCACATATAGTCAAAGGCATAAACAAAGTAATTAGTGGTTATTCTATCAACTAAAGTGGAATTTCCTTCGAACTACTTCTGAAAGTGAAACAAAACCTTCCAGTTTTTGTTTTTGTAAACAAAAGACATTCCAGTGAAGAGCGTTCCTGAGAAACAACATGAGTCTGCTGCCTCCCACTGCAGTAACATGACACTGTGACACCTACATATAACCGAAAGGGGAAATAAACCTTGTTGGTGAGTTAGCCTGTTTATTTTACAAAACATACAACAAGGTAAATTGGCACAGGCACTGTTCCCTGTTGTGCTGAAACCAAGCAAACTGTTGCATCCTTAGTGAAAAGGGCCAAACTGTGTCTAATTACAGTGAAAATCCAAACTATTTATGCAGTAGCTGTTGGAGCAATAGCAAAATCAAATGGCGCATCGCTGCTGCACTGTGTTATGTAAGCAAATTCTCTCTTCTTATCATGTCTGATGTGAGCCAACACACCAGAATAATGCATTTACATACATAGCAGATCCACATCATGCACAAGTCAAAATGTACTTTGCACATACGCTAGTAAACTCAAGCCTGAATTGCATTTCTGTAAATGCATGCATTACATCTGACTTTGAAAACCTTCCCCTTTTGATATTGAACTTCATCTTCAAGCTGCAATAAAGCACCATGGCGTAGAAATATGAAGTAAGATCCTTTTTACAGAGTAAGTGACCAGTCTGAATGAAATAAATCAGCATCAACACTATATAAAAACAGTAACACCTCATATGAGATTCCCTCCCTGGATCTGTACACTGAATGCACCGTGTTTGTTACCTCTGTTCTGCTGTTTATTGAATACTCTTTTGTTATAATTCCCAATGAGCAGTACAATGAAATGAAAGCAAACATTTTTCATAAGTATTTTCTTCAATATCAGCTTTCATTCATTGTAAATAAGGAAACTTGATGACAGTGATAACAGATAAGAGCCTCAGTTCTCTGGAATCGAACTTAAGTAGTTGTTCAGGTTCACAAATGTGGGTTTGTCTTGTGAGGGGGAGTGGATGGGAGGGAAGTATTTCAGATAGCGCAGCAGCTACTTGACTGGCGTCAGCGTACAAGCTCACCTGCTGCTCTGACTGCCGCCAGACTTCAATTAGCACTCGAGGAGGCCGTGGCTTAAAAAGAAAAACTAAACTTCAGGGAACATCCCAGACAAGACGCTGCTACTGCCACAAAAAAAATGGCTTTCAGATTGCCGGATAAAGATTTCTCCTGCCCTGTGTGTTGGGACGTCTTTGAAGACCCTGTCCTTCTGTCATGTAGCCACAGCTTCTGTAAACATTGCCTGCAGACATGGTGGGGAGAAAAGCAAGGAGAGTGTCCACTTTGTAGGAGGAGATCGTCAAAGAGCGAGCCGCCTGGTAACTTGGCTTTAAAGAACCTTTGCGAGGCCTTCCTGCATGAGAGAAATCAAAGAGGTCCAGCGGGGTCTGAGGGGCTCTGCAGGCTGCACGGTGACAAATTCACACTCTTCTGCCTGGACGATCAACAGCCAGTGTGTGTTGAATGTCGAGATTCTAAAACACACACCGACCACAGATTCAGCCCCATCGGCGAAGCCGCACTGGATCACAGGAAGGAACTGGAGAGCCTGCTGAAGCCTTTACGGGAGAAACTGCTGGTTTTTAATGAATTGAAACACGGCTGCGACGAGTCGGCAGAATGCATTAAGGCCCAAACCCGGCAGACGGCGAGGCAGATTAAGGAGGAGTTTAAACAGCTTCTCCGCTTTCTCCGAGAGGAAGAGCAGGCTAGGTTAGCTGCACTGAGGGAAGAAGAGCAGCAGAAGTGCCAGATGACGAGTGAGATGATCGAGAGGCTGAGCATAGAGATGGCAGCACTTTCAGACACAATCAGAGCCACAGAGGAGGAACTGAGCACCGAGGACATTTCCTTCCTGCAGAACTACAAGGCCACAATGAAAAGAGCCCAGCGCTCAGTGCCAGATCTGCAGCCAGTCTCAGGAGCGCTGATCGACATGGCCAAACACTTGGGCAACCTGACCTTCAGAGTTTGGGACAAGATGCAGGGGATGGTCTCGTACAACCCCGTGACACTGGATCCCAATACGGCCCACCCAGACCTCCTCCTGTCTGAGGATCTGACCAGCGTGAGATGGAGTACAGAGAGGCAGCAGGCTCCTGACAACCCCGAGAGGTTCGATAGGTGGATCCAGGTCTTGGGCGCCGAGGGCTTCAACTCAGGCACTCACAGCTTTGACGTCGAGGTCGGAGACAACACAAGCTGGATCGTGGGTATGGCAACAGAGTCCGTCCAGAGGAAGGGAGACGTAGAGGGGACGTACTGGAGAGTCGGGTTTTATTACGGGAAATACTACGGCTACTCCTCGACGGGGCTAAATATTGATCTTCCAGTGAGCAAGAAGCCCCGGAGGATCAGAATGAACTTGGACTGGGACAGAGGAAAGCTGTCATACCTCGATCCTGATGCTGACACACAACTTCACACCTTCACACACGCTTTCACGGAGAGACTTTTCGTGTACATTGGCACTATGTGTCCTCTATCCCCTCTGAGGATTTTACCAGTGAACAGGTAACTGCTCTTGTCACAGGTCCGATATGAAAAGGGATTGTTTTGTAAGGTGACATCGGTGAAGCTGGTGACTTAGAGATGACACATATGTTAATCAAGCCTTCGTTACTTAAGGTAAAAGACTTCATTGTTGTTGTCACATGAAAAACCTGTAGCTCAAATGTTGGTGACTATTTGGATATATGAGGTATTCAGTAGGAAGTATTCAGAGGAAAGGCGGTTTGAAGCTAGAAAGTTTAGAATTGACTGAGGTGGTCCACCATGAGCAAATAATTGTTTAAAAATAAAAATAATGATGCAGCTTTAAGAGGTGTTAATAGCATTAGCATTAGCATGAGCTATTTTTCAGCAGGGCAGCCCAGTTAGAGCTGACCCCACCTCTGTCTGTAACTAGTTACTGTGAAGATATCCGACTATGAGTCTGTACCAAACCAACATCTGGTCCTTTTTGTTTTGTTTTCTAATATTGGCTTCATTGATTATCTTCTGCTGTAATAGTTGCACTTGATAACTTTGTTTGGAGAAAAAAACACATTGATCAGTTAAAAGAGATGATTATATAATAGTCACCTAATTCTTGCAAATGTCTCATATTGTTTTGCCTTCTAAGTATTGCAATATATGTGGATGTTAATATGAGAATAAATAATTGTTTAATACCTAATCAAATTTTCCTTTGTGGAATTTTCATGGCATTGACAGGTGTGTGTGTGGAACCTATAATAAAGAGGTATATATAGCCATTATAAATTTGATGATATTGTAAATTAACACAATGTAGCCCAACAATAGAAAGTAAATAACCACTGAATTCACTACCGACGTTGTTCATGTTGTGATTTACTGGACTGGAGACACTTTTTCTGTAAAAGATTTACTTACATGTAACACTGGAAGATTTTTACTCCAAAGGGTAATATAACCACGTAGTGCATATCTCATTTTGGAATGAAACTGTTCGTTTTTAAACAAAGCAGAACAGACCTATCCTTCGAGTTACAACGGACTGTGACGGTTGCAAAATCTAATACTGCTGGGACAACAGTCATGAGCTGCATGAGCCCCTGAACTGCAGTGTGGTGATTACAGTACCCTGAAGGGAGGTAATAGCCTATGATTTGGTGTGACGAGGTAGCAGTTTAAAGGGATAGGATGTGCCGTTGCCTCACAAGCACATAATGACATTGATGAGATTTCGAATGTACAGTAAGCATCTTCACATCCTATTTGTGTGTCCGTTGGATATTTCCAGAACCACCCCAGTATCCTCCTCCATCCACCACGCCACCAAAGGAGAAGAAGCGCTGCTTTTTCATCAGGATGTGGACCTCCCTGTCCGAACCTTTCAGCAAGGTCAGGAAATCCACCAAGGAGTCATAAAGGACTAAAACCGACTTTTTTGGACTTTTTGGGACTTATGTGACGAGAAGATTGGCAGAAAGAAGACACCACCAAATCTGGATTTTTAAAAGGTCTATTGTTTTACGTTAGGTAATGCTAGTTGCCTACAGCCACTACAACCTACTGTATGCTAACATGTTAGCATGTGCACAGGACAGAGAAATCTACCAGAGACAAGAGATGCTTTCAGTGTTACTCCATCATAACATGGAAAAGATAAGTGATAAAAAGATAAGTGAAGATTTTTCATTTTTTGGCTTGTATTTTGTATTTTGTATGGCTTATCTTATCACCCACTGCCTGGTGGAAACTCCTGATGAGGGGTTTAAATGGTGGCAGTGTGGCCTTGTGGTTAGAAAGCCCCTACAATTACTTCAAGGTAATAGGTTCAATCCTTGAAATAGCAGATGTGTCCATCAACAGCCGTGGATCCTGTCAAAGACACTGAACCCCTACCTGCTCATTGTAAGTCAGAGTTAAGAGTTTCAGTTAAATGCCTAAGATGTAAATGCTCACCAGTTTATTGACAGTCCGGACTTGGGCCATTATCCAGTGCATGAAAGGTCACACATTACCAGTTTGTTACTGCCACCTGCTGGGTGCGAGAATAAAGGCAGCTAAACTGGAGCACTGATGTCTCATGAAACACTTGTTTTTTAATAAATGGCAATTCTACTGAGACTGACTTTCAGGTTGTTATCCTGCAAAAGTATTTAAAAATATTTAAGAGTCTGCAGGTTTTATTAGTTTTCTATTCTATGTATTACCTTCATTTTGTTTTCATTCTCAAATGAAGTGGATGATGAGTGTAGCCACTGTCGCAACGTGCGCTCAGTGCAGCTGGTTATTAATGCTCTTTTTAATCACTTTATTTATTTATTTATTTATTTATTTATTTATTTGTTCGTCTAAATAAAAAACAAATCCCAGTTTGAAGGTTAAAGTTTCAAATTGTAATTCGTTACAGATTAGTAACCTTACCTGCTTACTACACTTGGCACTAGTGAATCTGATTCCATTACTTCTGGGCTTGATTAGCCTCCAGGATATGCAGTTAACCGTTATTGCATTATTAGTGCAAATTGTAATTTGAAGGGTGCCATTATCACCATAGCATGCAGCCCGTAAAAACTATTATTTCAAAATGTATGATATAATAAAAATTACTTCAAATTGCTCTCTAAACTCCAGTTATCCTCTTCCCATCAAACATTAGACTAAGGTAAGAAACAGCCTGATCGTCTATTTGTAGTCTGACAAGCAAAATCACGAGAAATCACCATTATATCCCTCTAATAATCCTATAGTGACTTTCAGTGTGTCTGTGGTTCTCAATTGTGACCTTATCGTACTTTAATTGTATTTTTTTTTTTTATCTCGTATGGTATCACTATAGTATTCCTACCCGTGCTGCTATACTTCTATATCATTGTAGGACTGCTATAACTCTTTTTTTGTTGTTGAGGAAAGATTCCAGCTACCGTCTTTGTAGTGAGATTACCGCAACTCCCCTTCATGCAGTGTGTTCCTCCCCAGCCTCGGGTGGTGGAGGGTGTACAGCTTATTCAACACACGCCTGTACTCTTCTTTTCATTTCATGTCTGATTGAGGCTCATCTGTCCCGTGCGCCTGTTGGCTGCGCCAGAGGAGAAGTGGCATCAAGTGTGTGTGTGTGTGGACTTGGTACCCACGCGCCGCAGGCAGACGCAGCGCACCCCGGGAGAGAGATCCTTCTGATCAACGAGCAGGATGAGTCCCTGTCTCGATTATGGATTTAATTCGTTGTCACAAGCTTGAATTACTTGGCCGAATCGTTCTCATCTCATCACTTTTTGTGATAGATGGTAAGTGACTGCTCTATTTATCCCGTGGCTCTAGTAGTTTCTAGTTTTGTAACTCTGCTGCTTTGATCAGCTTTCAGTGTTATTATTAACCATCATCCTCTATCAAAGACTGCTGTTTTCATCCATATGGCTATCATTAAAATCACCATCAATGACTGCACTTCTTTTAAACCAACAGTGGCATGCTATGTAGTATAGTTCCTCGTGCTTTTGCTGTGCAGTTGATTAGTTGCAAAATAAATGAGTGTCATAATTTAGCATCCCATATTTTCCATGCAGGATGCATTCTCTCAAGCCTGCAAGTGCAAAGCGGATAGCTCTTGATAACTAAAGCAATTCTATCAAAACGTCCATCAAAACACATCCTGAAATTTTCTAAATAACTGTAATACTTCAACGATATCAACAGTTGTTTATTGTTGAAATGTGGTCTAGTAAGAGGGCATGCATTTTACACCGCTCATACGTTGAATGTCAATGAGAAGATTGTGAGGTGACATCATTGCTACCCCTTAGTGATTTCTACACATTTTCTAAGGACAGCAAAGATAAAGAGGACAAAGAGAGATCTAACAATGGGGGGCAGTGTAGTGCCCCATGGGGGGTAGGGATGAGGTGGGTGGGTGAGTGGTGGGATAAGAGACTAGGTGGGGGGTGCACTATATGCCTCTGCAACTCTACAACACGCCCACTAGCTTTTTCTGTTATCACCACTGGAACAACAGACAGACACACGGGCAGCACCCATCAGTCTGGAGGACGTGTCAGGTGCCCCACATGTGCGAATCGAGGGCTCCCAGATAGGACTGAACAAAGCCCTACACACAGACTATTAGCATATGAAAGGAACCTTACATGCTGTGGGAGGGGATGTGCGGCTGGCCGGAGCTGGGTTTGAAATGGGTGGTTGGGCAGCGGGCCCGGCTCTGAACTGGGACCTGGCCTCACGGGAATAATGACACACCAAGTGTCTCGGGGGAAAAGCAGAGGCTATAGCAGCAGCAGACATTTCATTTTCTGTAAACTAAAATAAATGAAAGAGCGTTTCCTCCAGTCGTAGCATCTTGGTTTGTGCTGTGTGCGTATGAGTAAGTGTGCTAGCGTGTACGTGTGATCCTTTGTCTAATCTAGTCTGAATCCTATAGCTGATCCTCATCCTCAATATAGTCATATGGTCAGAGCGCCACTGACACCCGAGATGAGCATCGCCTCCCCCCACCCCGCCAGCACTAGCCCCATACCAGGGTCATCCTGAGTCCAAGTCTAGACATTTATAAGCTGCTCTTGGAAAACCCAGTAGGCCCTCTGTGAAATTGATTGACCTCCACAGATGATGGAAGGAGAATGGAGCCTGAGTTGGTGAAGGCGGAGTGTCAAGTGTTCATTTCTCTCCTCTGGGTCTTGAGAGTCTGTGATCAGCCTGATTGGGCTCTTGAGGGGTGATTACTGTGCGTCATTCATCTACGAGAAATGTAACTGGAATATTTCTGTTCATGTGTCGATAGATATCAGTGTGGCCACCAGCTACGTACTGATGCTGAATACTGAATGGTGTTTGTGGCCGTCGTGCACAGCTACTTAAACACGACGTGACGGAGCATCCGGGGATTGATTTCAGCTCTCAGTTTGAGTGAGGATCTGTCTGGTTGCTATCTAAATAGAAACAGGGGTGAGTCTCACACTAGTACAACTGATTTTAAGCCCCCCACCTCGAGGTACCTCGTCGTCATGCCCTCGTGTCCCCTTCATGCACATTCCATGCATTACGAGGCCCGCGGCCTCTGATCTGCTCCCATTTGTTCTGCCTGGAGTGTCACGGCAACTTCGAGATGCCCTGTTGGTGGAAAACCGTCTTTGATGCTACCAGATGCAGTTGTCTATAAAAACCACATCATCTTATCTCGAGGGAAATCTGGGGAAAATGAGTACTTTTATAATTTAAAAGTGAATTGTGACACCATCCCTAACTCTTAAACTCTTGCCCTTTAAAGTTCTGATCTCTTGGACCGACTCACTTCATTTGTTTAGGGTACTAAACTAGTTTTGAATTGATATGACTGATATGGTGTAATTAATCTTAATCTGTGTGTTCCTGTTCTCATCACGCCCTCCCTTACAGGTCTGTGTTGATGCTGGAAACAGATCCCCAACATCCAGGGAAACTCTTTGGATCGCCCACAGCTGACAGCTTGTCTTTCCCCTTTTATGTTCAGAGATCAAAAGTTCTCGCTTGTGTTGTTGTTGCCTAGCGAAGCCGCAGAATAGCAAGGCACACCAAATCATGGATTCCTTTAAAATGTCAGACGAGTTAATTTATTTGCTCTATGTAACAGTGAAAAGTTGTCAACATTTTTTCGATGCCAGGACACACAGACGTGATAGTCCATGGAACACAAAATCATTGCTTGTGAAAGTGTCATAAAACCTGTGATCATCCTACAAGAAAGGATACTGAATTAAAAGAGCTTCTGGGCTTGCATAGTGTAAAATGTGTGATCTGAATTTGACCCAGCTGAATCTAAATGATGCTATATGTATTATTTGCTGGCCTTGGATCACTTTCCATTTGTGAACGATCTCAAAGCATACCTGATTCAATTCACAGAGAGCCGTTGCCGTCCAAAAACAATATCATTAGTGGGACTGAGAAACAAGTGAGTGGATCCTCTGATTAGTATGTACGGCATGTTGTGACTGAAAAGAGGCTGAACACCACGGCGCTGGCGGCGTATCGTTAATACCCCGCTGATTAAAAGACGCCACGAGTGTAGAGGAATAAAATGCTTCAAATTACTGACTTCTGTTGGGTGCAGTCGCCATGGCAATAAATCGAATGCAGAGGCCGAACTGTGGAATTGGTTGCCATGGAAGCCAGCCATGATGCTTTGTGAGGCCCTTAAATTTATAAATGTCCTTGTACTGACAACTAGCGGGGAGAAAGCCTTTATCAAAACAGAGAGGAACGGGCTCTGTGGCAGACACAATACAAAGCATGCACATTTCATTGATACACACTGATGCAAATAAATGTCACCTGTCATACTGAGGGAAATGCATTGAATGAGTTCTTCTTGAAGAATTGGACCTGGTGATGGAAAATGAGCTTTTACAACTTTATTAATCCATTCTAGTTTAGAATATCTGGGTCTATTTCACAAACAACGGAAACAGAGTAGAGCAGAAAATATTTGTAGTTTCAAATTATTGAATCAAGTGCTGTCCATCAATTTGAGAATTCGGATTAAAAATGTTTTATTTGTGGTAGGTTTATATTTGGGTTAACAACAATGTATTGTGCACGGCATATATTTCTCATCATATATTTACTGTAAATACTGTTGCTGCTTTTTATTGTAAACACTTGTTAATGTTGTTGTTTTTGCACAATCCCGTAAGCATTGCCACTTTTCATTTCACTATACATCCTGTATGTGTATGTGACAAATACAGTTCTTGAATCTTGAATCTTGAAGATGAATTATAACATTGTTTTTTTATCTGTACAGGATAACATCAGATCGTGAATGTTTTGCATTTTCTTTACTCTTGAAAATGTCACTATCTCTCCCTAGGTGCATCGTCTGACAGGCTGCCTCCTGCAGTGGGCCAATGCTCACCAAACCCGTGCCAGAACCGGGCGTTATGCCGAAGTCGAGGTGACGGCTACTCTTGTTTCTGTGTGCCGGGTTTCCAGGGCGTTCCACTGTCAGATCGATGTGAACGAGTGTGCCTCACAGCCCTGCAGGAACGGAGCCACCTGTGTGGACAGAGTGGGCAGGTTTACCTGTCTCTGCTCACCGGGGTTCACTGGTGAGTGCAAAGAGCAGTGAGACCGTCTCATTTCCACAATAAATTGATAGGGCGGAGGTGGTTTTAGTGCTAGGATATTTAGGGAATCCAACTCTTGATGAGTTCCTTATTGTCAACTTACCTTGAGCACATTGCTTCATGTTTTGTCTCTGTACTTTCATACATCTGAAATGACACAGTGGCTATGAGGTTGAAGTACACACTGTAACATGAGGGCTATTCTTAGCCATTTTGGGTGAACGCTGTACATGACCATGTCATTTTAGGATGCCAACAGTATTTAGAGAGATTATATACAGGCTGTGTTAAACATCTTTTGTAAAGGGTTAGAAGCAGTCAATGTGCCTTCTACAAGACAGTGTGTCTATTGTCCTTGTGGCTCAACCGGCTGAGGCATGCTATGTCATACTAAAGGATCCTATTACATCTTATTTGCCTTTTTCCATTCCACTATGCCTCTATGAGACTTCAACTTGACTCATAATGACTTTGAGGTAGTTTGGAGTACAAGTAATCAAGGGCCTGAGAGAAGCCTCAGATTGTGAATTGATCTAAAATGTTTTATTGATGGGAAAATGAAAACTATTGTACCATAGTGAATGGCCATTTGGTGAATACAATGCTGCCATCTAGTGGTGGTTGTTTCCACCTTCTAACTAAAGAGTCAGGATGATATTCTAAACTTCTGTCCTGGATCTTAACTGAAACCTGTTTTTATGTCTTTTAATCTTTAATAGTGTATGCTGCTGACTGCTGAACATGTATGAATCGTATTGAGTATTTTCTTTGTCACTTCTGGGAACGTTTTTTTGTTCTCAGGTCTCTTGAAAAACAGATCTTGATCTCTTTAAAGAATCATGAATGAATATAGCTAAACCCTGACAAGTCGATCTGCTGAAAGGATCCTGATAGCATCATGGAACAATTTCAGATCTATAACAGGCTAATATCAGATTTCTCCTCTTGTTAAATTGATTCATATATTTTTACCTTTCGATTTGATTTACCAATAGTTGTATGCAAGTTTTCAGCATAACCTGTGCAGAGAAATATTTACTGTATACATCTGATATGGGGTGGCAACTATAAAACAACTATATACGCCTTGCAGAGAGATAACAGAGCGCCATATACATGATCACAGTCAGCCCACATAAAAGCGTTATTGATCTCTGCCCTCAGCCCTCAGTCTCAGACGGGGACGGGCTGACCGACCCGCTGACGTCCACATTGCTTTGATGTTCACAGGGGCCACTTGTGAGGTCCAGATTGACGCATGTCAATCACAGCCGTGCCTCAATGGCGGCCATTGTCATGGCTACACCAATGGCTTCACTTGCACCTGCCTGCCCGGTTTCCAGGGAGACCGCTGCAAAAACGACATTGACGAGTGCCAAGAGCAACCGTGCCAAAATGGGGCTCTGTGTGTAGATGGGGTGAATGAGTAAGTAGCCCTGTTAAATTCAGTCATCCAAAAGAAGGAAGTTAGCTTGCCAAGTTCAGATAAGCCTAATACGATGTAAATAGTAGAGTGGCAATATATTTCAATGGTTAACACATTAAAACTAAATGAAAGTGCTTTAAAATGAGAACACTGAAATCTCATACAATGGTAATTCTGCATCATAACAGTTTTATTGTCTTCTCAGATATAGCTGCGACTGCTCTCAGACAGCATTCACTGGCAGACACTGTGAAACGCCAGTCCAGCCATGCCAGTCTGAACCCTGCTTCAACGGCGCCCCCTGTCGGGACAATGAGGGAAACTACACCTGTGAATGCTGGCCAGGTAATTCACAGTAACACTAACCTTCCAGTGAATCAGAGCCTTGGGACAGGAAGGCTCAGGAAGGAAAGACAGACGAGGGAGTTCTTGAAATGTGAAAGTTAGGAGAGATGGGCATGGCAGCCAGGAGAGTAATGACTGTGAGAGATGACAAATGTAGCTTAAAGCACAGAGAAAGAAAGAGAAAACGCTGGGGAAAGCAAAATACAAGAGGTAGTAAAGGCGGTGGAACGTCCAACACGTCGCTACATCTTCTATGTTATTATGAATGAAATAAAGAAATATTACACCGGAGATGGAACCTCACCACCTGACACACTGCCTGCGTCTTCATCCCAGGGTTTGAGGGGCGTCAGTGTGAGATGGACATCAACGAGTGTGGCAGCAGCCCCTGCATGCACGGCGGCCGCTGCGTTGAGCTGTCCTGGCAGGCCCTCTACGGCAGCGAGCCTCTGCTGCCGGCCCGCTACGACCAACAGCACGCCGCGGGCTACATCTGCAGCTGTCCTCCAGGAACCACGGGTACGTTTATTCCAATGAACCAAGAGGTCGTTAAAACAACATCACATGAGGATTGTCACCCACTTGATGGCACGTCACCCAGGGGTCCAGTGAAGGTTAAAGTAGTTGTTTTCATGTTTTCTATGTAGAGGTTTGCGTTGCTTCGGCCAGCGACACACACACTGAACTGCACAGTGTCCATAGTCAGTGCTGCTGGTAAATCTTAGCATGTTGTTGTGGATTGGTCGTTGTGTGGGGGAGTAATCAGGCTGTATAACAACAGGTGCTCAAATAAATAGGTCTAGGATGTTTACATCAAATTATACTTTTCAGTTGCAAAAGAGGAATATTCTAGCCTTCATGCTTACACAAGCCTTTGACCTAGCAACGCAGGTAAGGCAGAGCTGTTGCCTGCTGGGAGTAGCGTTCTAAAATTGACTCCCTACCAGCCGCACTGGCACTGCCTCAGTAAGGTGGACAAATAGCATTAGTTTAATCCCCAGGATCTGGCTTTGCCGGTCTCCTGACTGGAAGCATTCAGCCCTACATGGCTGTAGAGCAGTGGACAAGGAGCAGACTTCCATTGGGATGGCCTTTGTTCACAATGGGATTCGCCACACAGAGACTAATATGGTGCATTTAGACGAGCGCACAGCTATTCAGGGGGAAACAGTGCCAGCATGATGTGGACACCATGGATTTGGGGCATTTTGTTGCTCGGGACAGGTAATATCTTCATGCTTTATCTTCCAATCCTGTGTTATATCTATTCAGGTGTATTTGTGTCTGTTTTTGATGTTATGGAAACAGGTAACTGAGTGAATCAACCTCTGGGTTTTGTCTTAAAAGTTTGTTGTAAGCTGTGTTGTTTTACAGGCTTCATATAGGCTTTATGTGACAGTAGGCGTAATGCATTCTTTTAGATTTTACATTTCAAAACTGATCCGCGGAGCATAGATAGGTATTGATAGTATATAGTATTCATAGCATAACAAGCATGCCCTGTTTTCTAGAGATAAACACACCGTGGAAATGTTAAGAGGATGTGACATGTGACAAGTGAGGTCACTGAGCATATCCAGGCACGCACTGATCTAGTAAAACCTGGGCACATGCCCACTGCTTGGCACACGGGCCACCGTTATGCAACAGGCTTTGCCCACATGACGGCCCAGCCAGAGGGTATGAATGTGACTTGTTGATAATGGCACTAAGCTCGTGGTCTACAAGGCTACTGAACGTAATGACAATGATTCCCTTTCTAGTGGGCAGAATGAACAGAAACAGCCTACAGTACACCACTGTAATAACTGCAATTACTTCTAGAATAGATTTGCTTTTGACAATTTACTTTTTTATTGTGTTTTGATTCGTCCCATCTGCTCACAGGCTCCCTCTGCCAGGAGGTGACAAACCAATGTGACCCCAGCCCATGCCAGAATGGGGGTAGGTGTGAGAGCCGTGTGGGAGGCTACGTGTGCCACTGCCTCAAGCAAAGTCAAGATGGCATCCTCTATGGAGGTGTGGCCTGCGAGGTGAGGCTGGTGGGCTGTGAGGACCATGAGTGCCAGAACCAGGGCTCCTGCTCTCCTTTCCTGATGGAAAGCATCGCTCATGGCTACTCCTGCTCCTGCTCTCCTGGCTTCACCGGCCCCCTCTGCCAGACCCCCACCACCTTCTCCTTTGAACGCGGAGGCTACCTGCTGCTACAGAGCCCCCTAGTGGACGCCGAGGCCTCCTGCAACGTCACCCTGAGCTTTCGGACCGTTCTGCCCAAGGCGGTGCTCTTCCAGCAGAACAGCGGGGGCCTGCTGCTGAGCCTCGAGCTGGAGGGGGGACAGCTGCGTCTCACCCTGAGGAAGGACGCCTCTGCTGGGGCTGAAACAGAGACCCCCGGCCAGGCTCTGGAGCTTCCACACAACGTCACAGATGGAGAGTGGCATTCTGTGGAGGCTGTGCTTGAGAAGGGTCTGCTCAGTCTCAAACTCTTGGATGAGGCAGGGACCTGTGAGAACCAGGAGTGTCACTGGTTGGCCCCAATCGAGAGCACCCTGACTGGGCTAGCGTCGTCGCCCCTCCTGAGCACCGTCATTGGAGGAGGGCTTGAGGGCTCAAACGGCCCCGCTGAGGACGCCCCACTCCCAGCATTCATTGGCTGCATGCGGGACGTGGTTGTGGACCGGCAGCTCGTCGTGCCTGAGGAGTGGCTGAGTGACTCTGCGGTTAATGTGTCCCCCGGCTGCAGCCACCGGGACCGCTGCCTGGACACGCCTTGCCAAAACGGAGGCCAGTGTATCAACCTGTGGCAGAGCTACCGGTGCAAGTGTCCCAGGCCTTATGAGGGTCAGGACTGTGAGGAGGGTATGTTAACAGCTGTAGAGCAACAGTGTACACAGAGGGGCATTGCTTTGGTTTAAATATAAATATAGTAAAAACTTCATTGTTTCTCCATTTCAGTCAGGGATCGTTAGGGACAGCCAATCAGCGAAAGGACACAGAAGACTCTCAAATTAAGGGAGTAGGGATGAGGCCAGGAGAGAGGGAGAGATCCTCTTATCTGACTGGATTAAGGATAGAACAGATTCCATCATGGAAAAACACAGTGCATGCTCAGAAAATGATTCTAAGACTAGGGGGAAACTGCGATCAATACATCAGAAAATGAGTGAGGATGACTATGGTATATGTGTGGTTTGTATTTAAAAAAAAAAAAAAAAAAAGCCTTGACACTCACAGAACAGGGGAAAGAGTTGACAGTGTCCCTCCACTTGGCTGTTATCTGAGATGTGGCCTGTCAGGTACTGCGTGTCCTCTGTGCTGTATCTCCTATCAGTGTCTTGCCAGCCTTAGTGTGACCAGCAGCCCACAGGGGAAAGTGCTGACGGTGGACACAGGGACATACATGAGGGCTGGCGGCTGCTAAAATTTCCTCTTCCTGCGCCAGCTCTTCTAGAATCACTCGATATTGTCCTGTTAGTTCAAATCCACTGATTATCCCAATATAATATTTTGACCTTGTTGGTCCAGCTACCTGACGTCACTCAATACTCTCTCATCTTCTGCCTGATGAAACAATGTGTTGTCTGGTCCTTTTTCCTCTCTAGAATATGTGACTGCCAGGTTTGAGAACGAAGACTCTCAGAGTTCTGCTGTGTTCACCGTCACCGACGATCCGGGTCCCGACCTCACCGTCTCCCTCTTCCTGCGCACCAGGAGGCACACTGGACTCCTACTGGCGCTCGCCGACAGCAGCAGCAGCAGCAGCCCATACCTGCGCGTGTGGCTGGAGGACGGCAGGGTCAAAGTTCAGCTCGATGACTTGGCGAGCCTGAAGGGGGAGAGTACGATCAACGACGGGGAGATCCACTTTGTGAGCGTAGAGGTGGGGCGGGAGGGCGCGGCGCTGTTCGTAGCGGGACGGAAACAGGGCGGCTACGCGGCGGGCGGGACGGTCGGCGTCCGAGCAGGGGACGCCGTCTACGTGGGCGGTCTGTCGGAGAGCGGGGCGACTTCAGCGTTCGGGGGGTACTTTAAAGGCTGCATGCAGGACCTGAGGATCAACGACAGGAGGCTGCAGTTCTTTGGGTTGGACACGCCGGTGAGATCCTACCCTCTGGAGTTCATAGCCAACGTGACCGCTGGATGCTCTGGGGACGACGCCTGCAGCGTGAGTGACCGGCCGGTATACACAGTGTCCTGCAGAAACCTTCTATATTCACTTTTTACATTATACTGAATTGACAGCTGACAGTGTCTCCCTTGTGTAGGAAGTATTTGATGACACTGGGTTCAGGCCAAACCACTGGTAATGCATTGTAAGTTGTGCATAATACAAGGGGTGCCTGGCTTTTCTCAATTACTGACCAGTTTTTGGAGATACAAGGTGTCGGCTGCATGCACACCCGTCGCCAAACATTCACACCCCGACAGTATTTCTACACTACACAGAAAAGATTACACACGTGGACATGGATTAGATGCAGAACTTGCCCATGTCTGTGAAAGTGCTCCCATGTGTTTAAGTTTGATATTTAGTCTAATCAAACGAAACATCACGCAATATTTGGTCAAAGTTATCCCCTCTGTCTGCTTCCCGTCTTCAGAGGAAGCCCTGTCTAAACGGGGGGACGTGCTACTCCACGTGGGACGACTTCACCTGCACCTGCCCTCCCAGCACAGCAGGGCGGCGCTGTGAGGAAGTCAGGTGGTGCGAGCTGTCGCCTTGCCCCACGGACGCAGAGTGCAGGATGCTGAACCGGGGATATGAGTGTAAGTACCAGTACAGTTCAGCTTGGTACTGGCACTGACCCGCTTTGACCCAGACAACGAGTTGTTAACTTCTAGGCCTAATCTTTGACCTCGTTGTGCAACTGGTCATCATTTTCTTAGTCACCATGTAACAGAGTGATACAACGTGCTTGCTCGAGTACTGGCCTTAATCTGCCAATACATTATGGGCCCCCCGTGAAGCAGGATTGGACCCAGGCCAGATTATCCCGTTTTTTTTTCTGGGATTAGCGATGATTTGCGGGGCTGCCCGTCTGTCCTGTAAGCCACCTAGCCTCAGTGATTAGCTCCTAGAGGATCCAAATGCCTGTTTGTCGTATTTCTTACATCACAGAGGCTTTCCTAGAAATGGCCTCATCTGGTAGATAATCAAAAAACAAAGAACACTAAAAGTGTCTAAGCTTCCCTATTTCAGTATAGACCATCTTTTTTTGTCTTTTCAGTTTCTAAAAATGTCATTTTAGTGTTTTAGGTAGAGATAAGATCAACTAAAGATCCATATAAAGGAGTAAAAAGAGAAGCTTTTTCCCCCCTCAACCTCTAGGCTACTCCAATGCAACCTTCTTGACTGACAGCGGTGTGTTGTCCTACCGGGGAAATGGCCACATCTCCCGCACCCTCACCAGCCTCTCCCTAAACCTGCGCACGCGGAAGCGCCATGCGGCTATCCTGCACGCGGAGAAGGGTTCGGCATTCATCACGCTCTCCGTCCAGGATGGTCGGCTCTTCATGGAGCTTCAGAGCCCCACTGAAGGAGATGGAGAGGTGGAAGGAGAGGAGGGGTTGACCACGGTCAGCCTGAGCAGCCGGAGGAGTGTCAGCGACGGGGAGTGGCACGGCGTCCACCTGTTTATGGCAGCGCCGTGGGCACGAACCTCCCAGTGGACACTGGTGCTGGATGAGGAAGCAGAGGAAGCCAGCACCTCCAGCAGCCTGGGGGGCAACCTGGACTTCCTCAGGCAGGGGGTGGACATCTTCCTGGGGGGCCTGGGCCCCGATGCCGGCTGGGCCTTAGCTGGGTGCCTGGGCATGGTGGAGCTGGGCGGCATCGCCCTGCCTTACTTCAGCTCCTCTGAGGTGAACCTCCCACGCATGCAGGAGGAGCAGTTCATCCGGACGTCGCTCCTCCCACCGCTCAGCGGCTGCAGCGGGGCCCCCGTGTGTCGGCCCAACCCCTGCCTGAATCAAGGGGAGTGCCAGGACCTCTTCAACCTGTACAACTGCAGCTGCGCCGAGGGCTGGGCCGGGAGGCGCTGCAACTTCTCCACCAACACCTGCGCCTCCAACCCCTGCGTTCACGGCAACTGCAGCGTGAACGGGCTGACCTACGAGTGTGCCTGTGAGTTCGGTTACGCAGGCGTGGACTGCGAGGAGGAGGTGGACGTGTGCGTGAACCACCTGTGTGCCCATGGAGGCACCTGTCTGCACGGGCCGGACCGCTACGCCTGCCTCTGTGCCGAGAACTACACTGGACCCTACTGCAAGTAAGTTCATACGCTAGCTGGAAGAGGAATAAAGCAGAACAATAGACTAGAATAGAATAGTCCCTCTTTTGTTGGTTTGTGAGATTGTTTTGGGAAAGCCAGAAAAAGACCAGCAGCAACAGAAGAAACAACATGAATATTTCATGCCCTGAATGTACGTAGCTCTGCTCTTGTGTGAAGCGAAACTGTTTTTGATTGCTCAGTAAATAAACACAAAATACACAAATAAATGTTGAAAAATTGCACAGACGAGAGGGACTGCACTACAACACAAAGGAAAACCCTGCACTGTAAATGTTTCCACACATCGGCACTTCTGTTCGGCATTTCAACCGTGCCTGCAGTGAGCGCCTCAGATGGCGGCGTTTCTATTCCGGCGTCAGTGAGGAAAGGCCCCCAGACTGCTGTGGCTGTCTGTAGTGTAATCACTACACTAGGCTCTCTGGTTCAGCGCCGGCTTCCTTCCCCCCCCCACCCCCTCCACCCCCCGTCATCTACCGTTTGCCTCGGAGAACCATCAGGGGAATGCCTCCAAGCATTTATCCTGTAAACACACAGCCTCTTGCATGCGCTGCCTCTCACAAGGAAGCCTTTGCAACTGACTCTGTGAGCAAGCCACCAGACAAGGTGCACGTCTTCCTTCACCGGGAACATCTATGCTGTAAAGTTTTCATCAAAACCACTTTTTTTTTTTGTTTGTGTCTCTTGTTTGTGCCCCTTTCTCTCTCTCTCTCTCTCTCTCTCTCTCTCTCTCTCTCTCTCTCTCTCTCTCTCTCTCTCTCTCTCTCTCTCTCTCTCTCTCTCTCTCTCTGTTCCCCTCCAGTGAACGAGTTGAAGAGATTCCATGGTACATTGTTGTCAGAGACGTGTAAGTTGTTTTTCCTATTTGTTTGGTGTTAGCTATTTGTCTCCCACTTGCCTTGTACAATGTCTCTCGCTTTTTTTTGTACGGTTGTGTGCAACAAAATGCCTGGCAAAGCTACTATTAACTCTCCACGTGAAAAAGTTTTGTTCCAAAATGAGATAACCGCCATTTGAAAAAAAAAGTGACACCTGCAATCATTGCTGGCATCTACATTTTACTAATTTGGGCCAAACATATTTTGAAGCCTTTGCCTTCCAAACACATTTTTGAAAACTTTCCCCCCCCCCCCTAGAGACGGATACATAGCGTTTTGGAATAAAACTTCCGCTCGAGGCAGATTGCAGAGGTCTTTAATCGTATTATCCTGGTCGCCTCCTAAGCCTCTTCGTCTTCCCCGCGGTGAACAGCGGGAAGTCGAACAATACAGCTCCTGCCTTCCCGATTCTTTCACTGCTTTCAACAGACAAACACACAGCAAACCGCAGCGAACCCACTGACCTCCACAACGCCACTGATGCTACACACACACACACACACACACACTCTCACATATACACACAAAAGAACAAATGCAGGCATGCAACACACACACACACTCTCACTTCCATGTCTGACGTTTGTCCTCTACCAGACGGCTCAAGCTGCCCGTCTCCGTGTGCGGCGATGACACCAGAAACTACACCTGCTTCAACGGAGGGAACTGCACCGACCGGGAGCTGTCCTGCGACTGTCCCCCCGGCTTCACCGGACACCGGTACGAGAAAAGTAGCATTAGATAGAGAGAAAGGAGGAGTAGTGGGTAGAGACGAACGGGGGAGCCATGAGACTAAGAGCAAACGTCCCTCTGTCTACCTGTAGGTGTGAGCAGGAGGTGGACGAGTGCAAGTCCAGCCCCTGTCTGAACGGAGGCTACTGCCGCAACCTCATCAACAAGTTTGTGTGCGTGTGCGACATGAGCTACGCCGGAGACGTGTGCCAGACGGACGTAAGCGACATTTACTTTTACGTGGCCGTGCTGCTGTGGCAGAACCTCTTCCAGCTGCTCTCCTACCTGATTCTCAGGCTGGACGATGAGCCGGAGGTGGACTGGGGAGACGACGAATGAGCGTGTGACAGTGTGCCAGTGTGTGTGTGTGTGTGTGTGTGTGTGTGTGTGTGCAGTGTGGGAACGCCCAGTAGTTTGTAGGATGCCCACGTAAAGCACAGGGGGGGATCTTGGGCTTACTCAGTGGGTGATCAGGTACTCATCACCAGTATACTGTACAGGGTAGACTCAGCTTGGTGTCCGGTAGCGTAGAGCTGTTCCTGTGCCTTAAAACCACACTTTGGTAATTGGCAGCACTTTTTTTTATTATTTTTTTGTACAAAAAAAGCTGCAGTGCAGAGAAAACTAAACAATAGCTCTCTTGAGGAGTAGCCACTAAACTGATATTTTACATTAAATAATGCACTTTTTTGGTGAAGGTAAGAATATTATAGAATATAATAAGATATCAGCCCGGTGTAAGTTTGACTCTGGGAGCTCCATGAGCGTATATATACTGTCATAGTTACGAAGGCACATAATGTCCCATCATGTGTTCAGATCACCGTGGTGACCGACTGACTGACCGGTGTTGTTTTGTACCGAAGAGGAGGGTCTCATCTCTAAACCCTCTTGTATTACGAAGCTGTTTTAATCCTAATTCTGTCTGGTTGTACTCTTCCCAGCAGGATCCACCTGAATGTCACCATGTTACTATGGTCATACACTCCTGGTGCCCATGTCATGTGAAACCAGTCTCTCTCTCTCCTTCTGTCTTTCTGCCTTGTTGACTCAGTTCTAGACGATGCATCTTCTTTGTTTGTCCGTCATTCTTCTATCCCATATCCTGTCCTGTCTCAGTTTCAGTCTCTGTCTGTCGTTCTTGTTTTTCAAATAAAAAAAAGAAATCTTTCTTATCAGCCTCGATCTGTTGTCTGTCCTCTTTTCATCTCTCTCAACTAGCTTGTCTCTTCAGTCACCGCACACTTGGTTCTGTTAATCCATTATCACTCACGAATGAACATGGCTCACAGCGCTGTCTCTGAAAGACACTGACTGTGTGTGTGTGTGTGTGTGTGTGTGTATGTGTGTGTGTGTGTGTGTGTGTGTGTTTGCGTGTGTGAAAGAGCGGAACGAGCAGCAGTCAGGTGGCTAGCGTGAGCGTGACACCAAACATAGATAACTAATCTCTTTTAACAAGATACACAGCGAGTATATCCCCTCAAGTTCATAGACAGACACACACACACACACACACACACACACACACACACAGACAGACATATGGGTGCTACAATGTTGAGTAACATGATTTTCTCCTACTGGACATCACACAAGACAAGTCCACTCCTCCTCCTGTCCTTTCCTTTCCCTCTGTCGTTTCTCATTTTTTCATACTTCCAGTGTAAGGATGTGTGTGTGTGTGTCCCTTTGCGAACACAGGCACAGTAGCCCCAAATGGTGAGGAAAGAGGACGAGGAAATGGGAAGTAGTTTTTCATTGTCTGCACTGATGTGGCCATCCTTTGAGAGAGAAGGAGAGAGGGGGAATTGTGCTTTGCCAGCGAAAAAGCAGCATCTGGCTCTGAACTGCAGTTTCAGCAGAGAGCTGGTGGCATTCACATAGGTTTGGTCTGCTTCACATAAACCTATGAGGGCAGCTTATCTAGCAGGCGCACACACACACACACACACACACACACACACACACACACACACACATACACACTGTACCTTGATAATGCTGACAGCAGGGAAGCATTGCGGCTGTCTCTGTCTGCGTAGCTGTTCTGTGGAGGCTTCTGGGTGGCCTTGCCGAGTACCTCAGAGACTGGTTAGTTAGACGTCTCGGTGTCTGTCTGTGGCAGCCAGTGACTGATGGTGGGTCCTGGCTGGAGGCTGCTCCGGTTCGGTCGTGTCACACTCAGTCTGACAGCCAACTGTGCTACAATGACAGGTAAGCACTTTCCGGGAGTCAACAAAGAACCTGTAGCGAGAGAAAGAAAGTGTAATGTCTACAGCATGTGCATGAGTGCATACTTTTTTCTTTTTTTTTTGGTGCCTGAGGCCATGGCTGGTTGTATTTTTTATTAGAATTATGTTAGGCTATCCATGTTGATTCCTCAAGGTAAAGTTTGCTGACTTAGTTTTGAAATTTTCCACAGTTGACATTCACTTGTTCCGATGATAAGTCAGGATCTGATGTGTTGCGGAGAACTTCAGTGATGCTTACAGCTGTTATTGTGTTGGTAGTCCTCGTAGCGGCTACTCAGAGTGTCACCCCTGTAACGCCGACCAACGTGACGAACGTGAGTGCATCTGCCGCTCCATCCTCTCCCGTTGGGTAATCGACACTAATCAACTAGTTACTGCTGCACTAGAAGCTTTGATTTGTTTTCGATGGGTTTGAGTGGCGAGATCAGACGTCTTTACAGTGTGTGTTTGCATGGGTGTGTGTGTGTGTGAGGTGTTTTGGGAACAGGGTATTAAGAGTTTCTGGTGGTGAAGCTGTGTGCACATGCATGTAGGTGTGTGTGTGTGTGTGTGTGTAGATAGAAGTGCCAGAGGGGTGTAAGTTAAAAATGCTAAGCCCCTGAACAAAGCGCTAAGCATTAAAAGCCCCTGCATCAGAATCACACACTCCGTGTAAAGCAGCCTTCCTGTCTGCTTCTATGGGGAGGTGTGTGTGTCGATTTGCTTCTGAAAAGAATGATGTATGTGCATGCATGTGTGTGTGTGTGAACTATTTTTGGAGCTGGGTGTTTGAGTGTGTTTTTTATACTGGTGGTGGGGGCTGTTTGGTGTGTGCGCGCGTATACTGTATGTGTGCACATAAGCATTGACAGGATCATCAGGCAGCATCTTGTGTGTGTGTGTGTGTGTGTGTGACTCCACAGACAGAGCGTGCTCCATACAGCTCGCGGGTGGCCGCGGTTCTGGCACCCTGTCTGGTTGGCTTGGCGATAGTGGTGATGCTGGCGCTGGCGTTGGCTGTGGCCAAACTGCGAGAGAGGCGGCAGACGGAGGGAGGTTTCAGTCCACAGCAACTTGAGGCTACTGGTGGCCGCAACCCACCTGCTGGGCTGGGAAATGCATCCATCAACACGTTGGCAGCACGTGTGGAGCGCCTGGTCTAATGTAGCCAGGAGAGGGTGTGTGTGTGTGTGTGTGTGTGTGTGTGTGGAGAGAAAGAGAGAGAGATGAAAATAAATAATGATACATCCTGTGTATTGCGAGCATCCTTTTGACAAAACATTAAGACATCCATCACACCCTCATTACGTGCTAAAGCCACGCCCCCTGTCACCAATACACAGCAGTAATTAACCCAATCCTATCACTGACCCTCTCTCTTTCCCTCCTCCGTCCCTCCAGTTGACCTCTGACCTCCTGCTGCCCATCGGTCTGATGTCCGCGGTCCTGCTGCTGGCTCTGATCCTTACTTCCGTCGGCCTGGTGGTGGCGCTAAACCGCCGCGCCAGCCACGGCACCTACAGTCCCAGCCGGCAGGAGAAGGAGGGCTCCCGGGTGGAGATGTGGAGCATCGCCCAGCCGCCGCCTATGGAGAGACTCATATGAGATATGTCTTATTTATCTGTCCTTTGTGTGTCCCAGTATTGATTTTATTTTTCATTGAACATTCCCATTGGACTTTTCATACTTACTGACAGAATATTGTCCTTAAAGAGTCGGATATCAAGAGGCGCTGCACAAGTCGAGCATAGGTAGGGTTTCTCAATTTTGTATGGGTGGACTCTTAGATGTTGTTGGAAAACAGCCCACGCCTAGTCTCAAATCAAGTGTATATTTTGTAATTTAAACTGTGAATTTCATTTCCGCTTTTATCGATGCAAACTGTAAATACAAAAAATTAAAGTGCTTTTATTTGTGTTAATTTATTTCATTTATATGATGCCTATTGAAGAACAGTGTAGAATGGATTTGTATTTGTCTAATCAATGAGTCAATACACCCATATTCACCCCAATAAACCAGCATCCTCTGTGTATTAATGTGCTGTGTGAGCTGACTTGTCACTAAAGTCCTCTGACATTGTGTGTCATCTATTTTTGGATATCCTGCAGCTGCATGATAATCTTGAGTTACGCTTCAAAAATAAACAAAACTCCAAGTCAAACGTTGCATAAACATGAAACAGTATAATTTATTTTATTTCACAGTGCATACAGTTGTGTACCGTCGTACCAAGTTACTCATCAATAGCACGTTAGATTGACCTCAGTTGTTTTAGACAATTTTTCTTCAATGAGAACATGCAAGTGTGCACAGAATCAGAAAATGGCATAGCGAAGAGTTAATCATCTTTACAGTACCAGACCAAGGGACCAAGATAAAACATCTCCCAATGTAACTAGCCTTAGTTTGTCACTACACTGAAAACATTTTTGTAACAGGAAGCGAAGCCATATCTTTCTAAAAGCCTCGACTTTGACCTGTGTTCCCTCTCAGAACACTAACTGGGCTAAACAAAATGCAATTTCAGGACAATCGTTCTCAGCATCAATGGCTACATGTTTTGTTCATTTTACTGTACATTATATTGTGTGGTCAGGAGACAGTTGTGTACTGTTTGAGTCCTCCTCTGTACCTCTAGTTGATCTGCCAGTCAGCAGTCAGAAAGCTGTCAGTCAGGACGTTGACAGACATTCAATAACACAAGCTTCACAGCACGCAGGCCGCGTTTACACTGAGCTATACAACAGTTTCTTGTTCAACACCAGAGGGAAACTGATACCTGGGTATCATCCTGGCCCTCCCGTTTAACGTGAGCCTTCGATCCGCTGACGCCCGTTTGTTAATCGTTGTACAACAACAGTGTAAACGGGACCAAAACGTCAAACACCTTCAACAGCAGCTTCCGGTTAAGATTTCACCACAAACCCCCACGGTCAGATTTATAGTAGTCATGGATGTGTAATAAATCAAGAAAGAAAAGTAGAAATGTTTCCTGATAACACTAAAAATGCAAGGCAGATGACAGAAAATTCTACAATACCCGGTGCAAGGCAGAGTGAGTGTGTTCTACAATAGCCAATGCTATTTTCATCACTCTTGATTTGATGTTCTGAAATACTGAAACAATATTTAATACCAGCAGAACAGACCGCATTTAGAAAAATGTTTGAAATGAAGCAAAATCAAAGCATATAATACATTTACACGTGCAGATATAACAGTGAGCAGGTACGCTTTACTAGTCTCAGTCATAATATTCTGGGGCATGCGGTAATATTCTATAAAATTGAGCTTTTTCCAAAAAATAAAATCTAAAACATTCAAATATTGGGTGTCATTTATACAACATACAACACCAACCATATATTATCCATGTAAAATATACTCAAGCCAGCAAAAATACATGTCTAGTCTTAGTTGAAAATAATGTTTCATCAATATGAAATCAAGATGGATATTTAATAGCTCAGAAACGGTGTTTACAAAAAAAAGAGAGAAAGCAAAAAGAGAAGACAGACTATGATCACAACATAGTATAAATCAAAGAAAGTAGCTAACTTACAAAAAGACAAATACCATGAGAGATTCAGAGATCAGGCAGGGAGACACCCACCGACCACAAACACTGAGTGAGTAACACCAGCTATATTGCAGCCATAAACTGTGGCTCTAGGATCTGTTTCAAGAGTGGAAAACAATTCAAGTACCGAAGTTCATTTCAGGTCAGAACGCTTTCTCTGGACCAGATTAGGCCTTCTCGTTTCTTTTTCATATAAATAATATTTCTGGATGTGCAGGGAGGACCTAGCTGTGTTGTGGTCTGAGGACGTGATCGAGCCCTCCTGTCTAATACTGTACCTTGTTCTGATTATACTGGGTGGTACTCATATAAGGCACACTGTACTCAGTCAGTAACACCCATAGGCAAACCTCAGCTCACACACAGTTGACCACACAAAGACAATCGATACGCATTAAGGGTCATAGACTGAAATGAGTCTTTCTAACACTAAGAATGAATTATCTGATTGATTATTTCTCAAATAAAATCATGCTGAATCTGTTCGTCATTCAATCATCGGTCAAAAAAACTCAACATTTTGACCATTTAACAGTTTTGCATAGTACATTGTTTTAAAGTGTTCTCAATGAATACAGGCCAGTGGAGAGATTGTTCTGGAGATGTTTTTTTTTTTGAATTACTAGGACTGATTCCTGGCCTTTAGACGCACGCCAAAGACTTTATGAGCAAATCGTTAACGCAGAGCAGGACTCAGAAACTGGAGAGAGCTGCTGTTAAACCGCCATGCTGACTGGCGTCTGGCATAAATCAGAAGAACAACGAGCCATAAACATAATAATCCCAACACAAGCAGATGAAAACGATTTCTTCTTTCTCCGGGTTTGTGGCGACGCAGGGAATCATGGGAACCACAACCTCTGGACGCGGCGTTCTCTCCACGGGAGAATCGGTTTCTAAAAAAACATTTGCTTTGCACGTTACATCCATATAGCTACTCTCTGAGGACAACCGTATTGCTTCATTACTTCATTACAGTACAATCATCAAGCATTGCATGACATGACAGTGTGACTCTGACCTAGGAGGCAGAGAGAGAGAGAGAGAGAGAGACAGATCCTATGAATTACAGTACAACTCTCTCGCTTCCCTGCAACTGCATGAGCTCTGCAACAACCAGCCCCCAGTGTTGAGACTGAAAGCGAGATGTGCTGCAAGAGGTGAAAGGCGGTGAGATGAAAGAGACAACAACATGGAAAGAGAGGCCGGTGAGGGAAAGGAGACATGGAGGATGGACATGGACATTTTCAGATCGTCCATTTTAACTGTATTTGCACTCATTTTCCTCCCTGCAGACCGACAGAGGTGTCCTGAGAAACACAAGAGAGAGAAAGAGATTTCTGCAAACGAGCATCTGATTATCTGGAATGCAACTAAAGCAGCACTGTAAAGTGCATCATATATTAAACTACTCTATTCATCCAGAGAGATACAGCACTGTACAACTACTGTTAATCTGTTTAAGACAGCGCAGTGCCAAAAACAAATCACACCTCCACTTAAGGCATGGTGATAGAAAAACTATATTACACAGTGTATAATTAGTTCCAGAGGCTAGTTCCAGAAGTTTCTGATATTTTTTTTTGCTTTTGCTCAAATAGTCTTAGTACCAGGTAGCAAGGACTGAGGAGAACCTGTTAATCTACGAGTGCATATTCAGTTTTATCACGTGAAATGTTTGGAGGAGTGTAAGACTGACGTGATGGTGTGATGAGGAGATATCATCCCTTCTGAATCCTGACAAAATACTGAGCCTTTTGTGCATTCTTTTAGGAGAGGTCCAGGACCCCTCCGTTACTGGTCGGCTAGTCATATATTCCACAACATTTACTTCAGGGGTTTTTTCGGTTACGTATCGTTAGTATATTACGAGAGGAAAAAGACCAATGTACGAACATGTCAGTATTTTCCAAAAAATTCCGAACGAGTCACAGCGAGCACTGTGGTGAGCTGTCAAAAGCAACTCATCATGTCCTGCGTCCTGCTCTAGATGCTGCGACTTCCTGTTCAAGTGCAGAGGAGGGCATGGCAGCCTGTATAGACGATGACATCAAATGGGTTCATGACCCTTTCTAATGACTGAGCGCTAAAATAAGAAGAGACTAAACCGATCGAGTTCTTTGAAGCGGCGTCTAATTGAATTTGAAGAATTACAGTGATTCAAATAGATTCAAATAGAACCTATGGCATTTTATAGATGCCGATTCTAATTCTGAGCTCCAGTCTTTGGCCTCCCTCAGGACTTGTCTGTGGCTTTGCCCTGGATGTGGCTGTTGTTGGAGTTGCAGTGGACCTGGGAGAGCTGCAGGCTGGTGTGGAGGCCTGAGCCGATGCTACACAGGGACTCAATCTCCTCCAGGAGGCCTTTTTCCTGTACCTCAGCAGCCCCAGAGCCTGTACCCTGACCCAGACCCAGACCCAGCCCCAGAACCCCTTCCTCAGAGAACTCTTTCTCCCAGGGGACCTGCATAGCTGACTGGCTGCTCCACGACGGGTTCCCCTGATCCTCCTGACCATCCTGGCGGCCCTTGCTGCCATGCATCTGGAGGGCCTTTTCCTGGTACTGCCTCACTATCTTCTTGGATAGCACCTTCCTCCTCAGGATGTTGGTGGAGGCAGTCTGGTTCTCAGGTTGGAGTTGGGGAGGCTCAGCGCTGGTTTGGGGGTCTGAGATGCTTCGATGCCGGGTCAGTGGCCGAGGGGAATAGGCTGAGTGAGATATAGGTGGTTGTGGTGGAGGATCGTAGGCGTGGGAGAAAGTAGGAGATGGCGGCGGGGTGGGTTTAACTTTACGAGACAGTGAGGGCGAATAGGAGAAGTGGTCTCCGTGTTGTCGTCCTGGAGGTAAAGGGTGAGGTGCCAGTTCAGAGTGGGGCAGGTGAGGATCTGACTGTGGCTCGGAGACATCAGTGTCCTGGGGCAGGCTAATGACTGGGACAGTGGCTGGAGTGGGCGGTGGATGAGTTGCTGTGTGGTTCTTTGACCCCTTCAGGCTGCTCTTGTTGGGCTGTCTGCGTGGGGATGGGGGAAGGTGTTTTCCATGGACTGCACTGTCATCTTGGCCCATGTTCCAGCCCCCTTGATCGCCCCCTCCACCCGAGCCGCTCCCACTTGCAGGTTTAGACTCACTGGGAGGTGTGGACTTCTTCTGGAATAGAGGAAACGGGAACAAATAGAGACAAATATGATAAAACGGAGAACACACTGTACTCATCTATCCTCCACCCATCAATCCACCCACACACAAATTCATATTTACTCTCATCCATTCCATCCGTTATTCGCCCCCTGCCCTCTTTCCTACAAGTGTAGTTATGTCTATATTGCCCAAGGACCCCCCACCCCTCTTGCATACCGGGGCGGTGTAGTCTATATTATCCATGGACCTGAAGAAGTCCAGGCTCTTGGCGCCGCTGAGTTTTCCTTGCTCCATCGTCGTCGTGTTCAGAGAGTCCAGGATCTCCTCCAGTAGATTCATCTGCCCCGTGTGGGAGGAGTCGTTGTCCAGGTCCAACGAATAGGAATCGTCACTGTCCTCGATGTAACAAGCAACCTCGCCGCTATCTTCTGAAGAGATCCTGCGATTGGATGAGGAGAGAACACAGTACTACATCATCCCTGTGGTAGCAGCATGCTCAACAAGATAACTGGAATTTATACAGAACATCATATCTTGACGTAAGGTGTTAAGTTAATATGATTGAGAACAGATGAGCAATTAGACCAGGTGATAACCAGTTCCTTCAAAAAGAAACAGTTACAGTATGTGCCTGTTTTCAGGAACATTTCTGTCATGCTGTTACCAACTCTGTCCACTTGGGGGCAGTATTATCATGAATAAAGAGAAGACAATCGGCTTGGAAATGGACTTCTCAAAAAGCTAGAAACTTTTTTTTTCTTCAAGAAAATGAATCAAATGCCCAACAAAATGTATGCATTGGTAATATCTCTGTTTATAGCATACATACTAGAAATGCCATAATCAAACGTGATTATGATGAACATGAAACACAGATTTAATTGACAAAAATAGGTATTGAAATGAAATATAACATAAACAAAGAGGAGTAAAAACTGGTCAGGCTCTTACTTGCTTGCAGAGTCCAGTTCATCATAATCGAGCCCAAACCCCAAGCCCAGATCACGAGGGCCCATGCTCACAGGATACTTGTTCAAGTTATGCTATTGATGAGAATGACAGAAAACGGTGGTGGTTACACACCAAGAATAAAATGATAACATTGTGAGAGGAGTAGGACTGGTGGAGAACCGGTGTTCTGTGCATGTTCAAGTACAGGGTTTCGTAAACTCTGCCTTGGGACCCAAAAGAAATAAGTTGCAGGTCTGTTGCTGGTGGGTCCCCATAAGACAAGAGTACTAGCATGTTTTAATGAGCCTCGACCCCAAGGGTAGAGACTAAATTTGTCAAATTTGGATCTAGGGATAAAAATCTTTAAGACCCCCTGCAGTACTTTATCAATCTCAGCATTGTGTGTGAATCCCAAGGTGTGTACGCACTACTAGCAAGGCTCTGGGTAACTGTACTGTCACCACGACACGTCATCTCACCGTTCGCATTACGATACCAAGGCATATATGATTGTATTTGTCAATGTAGAGTACTGAATGATCAGAGTGTACTGCAGTTGTCTGACACAGTGGGTTTAATAAGCCACCTGTGTACCATGTTTAATGGGCGGGTTAAAGAAGAGAGAGAGGCTTTACAGAGTGGGGCAGGGCCCTCCCCATGGGAGCCCAGATCTGCCCCAGGCCGCTTATTAACATGCCTTCCACTACGACACACGTGTTTCTCTCTCATGGTGTGTGTATGTGTGTGTACGCTCATACCATCTTTCTCAAACAAATGTACTTTCCATTTTGCCCACTTATCTGTCTATCTTTTGCTCACTCTTATTCCTATTCCTTCTTCGCCCCTCAGTCTCTGTTCCACTATCTCATGCCTGTTTTTCTGTCCCTCTACTTCAATCCATCTCCCTTCAAAATGTAAGGATGGGCACCCGCTAAAGGTCTCCATAAATACACACTGGCTATTTGGGTACTTGTGGGGTACAGTTAACTCGCTAGTGGCGCTAACAGTCTATCTTTATGTATGCTAGCATTAGAAAGTTACTCATTCTTAACCGCAGGAGACACTGCCATGTTTTTCACTGGTCTTTATTTTCCCCTCTTAGCCCCACCTCTATGTATGTCTGCATGTTTCTCTATAAACTCATGTTTGCCACATTATCAAAGCCCATCACCGAGAAAGGGGTCCTTTACAACCCCCGAAGCAAGCGGAGGTGAGGGGGTGAATTTAAGAAGGGAAGAGACTAGTGTGTTGGAGTGTGTCTGTGTTATGGAGGTGGGGGTGAAGAGAGAGCGAGAGAGAGAGAGAGAGAGAGAGAGAGAGAGAGAGAGCAAAAGTAAGACAGAGTGGGAGAATGAGAGGAAAGAAGTTGAAGAATAAAGTTGAGTAAAAAGGGAAAGACCAAAAGAAAGAGGGAGGAAGGGAATAAATGAACTAAGGATGGATGGAAGGAAGGAAGGAAAGACACACAGAGGGGTGTAGAAAGATTTCTCAAAGCCCGAGAGAATGATGGGATGGTAGGGTGGGGGTGGGGAGGCATTAGAACGGCGCACCAAGCCGGTCTTGATTAGCCGACCCAGTGCCAGCCAGACAGGCGGAATGTAACGTGTGGCTGGCCTGGCCTCATTTAGGGCCTGTGTTCGGCCAGGGAAGACACACTCTCATAGTCACACACACACACACACATGCATATACGTACATACACACACACACACACACACGCTCACTCACTCACACACATACGCACCCTATTACAAAAACACAAAGAGTTAAAGTGCCATTTTCTCCATAAAAGTCAGCGGAGGAGAAATGTGTGCAGTGGCCACTTAAGCCTCTCAGCCATTGGGCTAAACACGAACACATGTGGTGGCAGTGCTGATTGGCCAACCCGCTCCCCCTCCATGGTAGCTTGGAGCTATAATGAAAGAGATTTCAGAGGGGCTGAGGCCTGGGATCCCTAAACAGCCTTTAATGGATTCCTGTGTCAGGGCAGTAAATCTGGGGCCGGGCCGGCATGCCAGCCAGCGAGACTGGGGACTGCAGAATGGAGATGCACCTGCGAGACACTTGGAGAGGGCGGGCTAGGGCTAAGAACGCTCATTTTTGGACAGAAATACATATGAGGGTAAGTCCGCATACAAACCCAAACAAAAGCACAGCATGTTCATGGTGCTTGGCTATTTGGCCTGTTCATTTGGGCAGCGGACTGTGTTTAGGGGAGCGGGGCCTCTCTAGGTGTTTATTAAAGCAAGGTGAACCCAAACACAACCAGAGTCAGGTCATGAAGCCTGGCCCTCTGATCTCGGTTACAGCCTTGGTAGCGTCTACCCAAGAGGAAGTTCCATGGGGAGCAATGAATGGATGGTACCTCACTTCACGGCTTTATCAATTTGTCATTCCCTCTCTTCACTGTGACCCTTTAGCGGGGCAGTTAAGATGCAACTATTTACAACAACTGGGCATTTTACGATAGAAGCGCCAAATTTGGCGCAGAGGTAGTTTTATATGCTACTTTTTTTTTTCAAAATGGCTGACATATTGTATTCATTTTACTGGTGATGTGAGATTGTTAATTACTCAAATATAAAACTATTGTTCCTGAAGCTTTGTCTAAATCAGCGACCCCAATTAGGACGAAATGTGAAACTAAACAATGCCTGTTGACGTACAAAACTTCTCTTCGTCATGCCTGCCTTCAAAATGTAGAGATTCACAATGACATATTTTCAACCAGTGTAAACAGGCCCTGTGTTAAAACTGTGACAGCTCTGCCACCATTTCATGCCTCCCCAGGCCTGACAGGATGCAGTGGAGAGCCAGAGCATGAAATAGCAGACCAACAGATTCTCATACTGCTCCTTCATTAGCTTCTCGCTGTCGGCTAATGGGCAGCTAAAAGGTGAAAATGAAAAAGTGGTTCTCCCTCCATGCCTTCCTGTCTCTCATTTTCTCCCTCCATCGCTCTCCTGTCAGTGACAGATGTCACTGTTTCTTTCTGTCTCCCTCGCTTCCTCTACGCCACATAGTCGGAAGTGAGACTGTGCAGAAAGCAGACAACGAGAGTCAAAGAGTCAAGGAAAGATGCAGCAGATTAACAGGAGTCATAAAAATAAGGAAAAGGGTCAGGCCATTACAGTAAAGCTGGATGAATCAGTAGTTTGGAGGAGGAAAGCCTATTTTGTTCTTCTGAAAGCGCACTAAATCAAGGAAGGCTTTGACATGTGAGGTAGTCTTGCACGGTAAACTCCTGCTTTACTCAGAAGGAAGTATCCCTTCCTTGATGCTGGGGACCTTATGCAAAAAACGTTATTTCACTTCTTTGATCCGAGTTCTGAGCACTTGATTAAAGAAATAAGCGACTAATGATTTCCTCCAGTTTAGTCATTGAACAAAAAAAAAAATGCAATACATACAGTACTGACGTGCTCAGTACCGTTTACAGTTCTGGTTGGAAGCGAGGAAATGAAGGTCAGGATAGTAAACATAGCTCACTAATCCTCCACCCTAAACCTTTATACTGGGGTCTTCCAAGTTTCAAAGCCAAAAGGTATGAAATATATTTAAGGGGCCTCAAAAAGTCTTCAAATATGATATAATATATCTATATTTCGTTTCTGTGGTTATGAGGGGAAAATAGTCATCACTGTCCATTTCGGTAGGCATATTTGGAGAAATAAACGTTCCCCTCCCCTTCTCGTCCTCTCCTGCATGACCGGTTATGCGGAACAACTATGTCTCTCAGCGACGGGGCCAAACGCTAGAGGACTTTAATAGCCAGTCTTACATTATACATTTCATATGGTATTTCTGAGTGGGCACTGATCTCACAGCTTGGCAGTGTATGTAAGGAGATGCCGGGAAAATGCAAACAAACCTCGGGGAAAGGCAGAGCCTTTGCAGAATCACGGCCAAGTCTGTGTCTGCCTGTTTAAGAGCCGCTCACAAAAAAGAAAGGAAAAAAAAAAACATGAAAAATGAACTAGAGACTGACAGCGTTTGAGGCAGGATCTACTGCTCGTCAGTCCAACTGGCTGTTGCTGAAAGCCCCACTCTCTTCTTGTTTAAAAGAAGAACCCATCTAAAAAGGAGAAAAATATGCATTATGCCCATTCAGTTAAACTAAACTAAACTAAACTCATCCAGTAAAATCACCAGGTGTCTATCTGCCAGTGGGTGCAGTACTTTGAAGGTGCCAGGAGGTGGCACTTTGGTTTCAGCCAGGAATCCACTGGGTCTCTGGAGTGGGGAGGAACTAAGCGAACTAGAGAGTACAAACACATACAAATAACCGTGTAAACACACAGCCACGCACACATAGCAATGGACAGGAATAATCCAAGTTTATTGTGAGACATTATCAGTGTATTATAAGCATAAATGCACTATTGTTGATTTATAATCATGTCAGAAAATTACACGTATTATTATGAATTATGACAAAACATATGCAATATAATACTCAATGAATATGTATGAATATGTTGTGGAATTATTATTGGCTATCGAGTTTACCCAGAAAGTATAGTGTCTGAATACAATGCACACACAATGTGCTTATAATGCATTATGAGCAATACTTCTAGTTAAGTGTGACTGTATAAAAAATACACGAGCCCACACAAGCATGTCTGCACATTCACATGCACACACTACGGTATAACACACAAAGACTGACAGCCCTCATCCTGAAATCATCACCATGCAGATGTGTGCATTTCTCCCCATTACAACACCGACACTTCACAAGTCATGTGTACAGTGTGCATATGTGTCCACTAGCCATGAACACATAAGCTGTCTCTGTCACTGATGAAACACACACACACCACACACTATTTCACACACTGTGCTATCCATTTGACTTTGTTCCTCTGTTTCACATCTGTGTTAGCTCCCTGTTTCCCTTCCATCCTGAGCTGTGCTGTGGTCCCTGGGCTGGCGTCTCTCCTGTCTAACCTGGTGAAGAGTCCAGAGCCTGGGGCTGAGCCCAGCCACAAGCCTGCTGGCTGTCACTGTCCATAAAACTTCCCCATCCTCTCCTCTCCTCTGCCCTGCTCTTTTTTCCAGCTGTCATTTGGTTGCATCCATTCTGAATAAACCTGCTAAATGAATTGCTTGTACAAACAAATACACACGCATTTACAAAAGGGCTCAGTTACAGGCACACACGTTCTGTCTGCAAACACATGCAGCACACGCCCATGTGCGTGCGCACACACTAACATTGTCCCACGCAAATATACAAAATCTGACACAGACGTGGAGCTCACACACACACAAACACACACAACCAGCACAGCCAGAACAATTGTGTTTTTGTTTGTTGTCAAGAAGTCAGCAGCACAATTCAGCCTTGTTCTAGTCAAACGAAAAGATTACTCCTACATGTTTAATCAACAAGCTCACCAAACATCACGAATCACCCACATGGTTGGATACGGCTGGGATATGTATGCATATGATATAAACACTTATTTACTTTGGTACATGTGTTGGCTGATCAAATACAATTTAAAATATGAATTTCATAACTCTGATTATTTTGCTCTGATTAAATTAAGAAGCTACTCCAGGATCATTCATTTAAATTCAAGGACAAAGAAATGGGAGGGGGGGGCTGTTTCACTGAAAATGATTAATGATAAAAAGGTATCAGGCGGGTTTTTTTTCCATGGAGGATGAGATGTCTTCAGTCAGATGAGCTACATTCAAATTCTTGAGGCTTGTGACGGCACAAAGTGTTTATGAATTATCCAGCAGGTGAATGGGCCTTTCTGGCTCTTTAATATGCAGGGCTGATGGGAGGAGGCAGCTCCTGGCCAAGGCACCTCCATCTGCCAGGCAGGCCCACACTGGGGCTCAGTGCCGGGACTACGGGTTGGGGTACCTGGGCAAGGGTCTGAACATGGGGACCAGGTAAAGGGGATACATATACTGTAGCTAGGCATACACTGCAAAAAATATCCATCTTAACATGTCATTTAGTCGAGCATTGAGTGTTCAAATCGCAAATAAGCAAATAAATCTGACAATGGGGTGAAATGATTTCACTTGTTTGAAATGTATTTTCGTCTAAGTGAACATCCTGAAATAAGGTGGATCAGTGCACTCAAGATAATGTCACCCAAAGAAAATTCTTGAGACAAAAACTGCAATGATTTGCAGTGCAAACAAGTGAAATTGAGTCACCCCACTGGCAGATTTTTTTCCACTTGTTTTAAGAAAAATACGATTTTAAGACTACTAGACTTTTAAGAAGGATTTTTTTTTGCAGTGTGGAGATAAAGAGTGGAATTGTGGGACACATGGATTGCAACAGAGACAGAACCTGGGTTTGTGGGGTACATGGCTAAGGAGGGACAGGTACTGTAGGAAATGTAGGGCTCTAGTGGGGTGTGTGGGTGTGCATGGTGGGGGGTGGGGATATGAGGATAGAGGGACTCATTTTTTTTTAATCATTTTATTTAACCTTTATTTAAACAGGTTAGTCCCAGTGAGATCAATTTCTCTTGCAAGGAACACCCTTTTGAGACAGTTGCAGGTGAAAGTAAACAGTATAAAGATTTCATAAGAAGCAAAAAAAAAAAAGAAAAGAGAAAGAAAAGGTGAGAAAGACAAAGAGAGATAGGAGGGGAGTAACAATTGCTGTTTCAATCCAACTGTCTAGTAAATTTTAAACTTCTGAAATGTCATAAAAAAATAAAATGTGAATGAGATGTTTCAATCAGCTGGGTTGAAGCAAACCAATAGCCTGGTAAGTCTGTCATTATTTATTTGAAAAAATGCATTTACAGCACTATTTAATGTTTTTTTCTTTTTTTTTTAAATCAACAAAAAATCTTTTCCACCTCAAGTGAGTGTAAAAACCTTTTTGCGATGCAGAGAAATTGTTCCATATCCATTCTTTCTATTTATTTGATGCACTGCAATTTGCAAATAAATACATGAATGGAAACCCAGCTAATGGCACAATCCTAAAACCAAAAAAACCCTCAAAGCATCTCCACTTTTCAGTAGATCCATGTTCCATAACAATTGCTTTGAACTCTGAATGAGCAACCTGCTTTTTAAGTTTCAATCTTTCTGCAGGCTATTCCTCGCAGAGGGGCCGGGGATCATGAAGGCTTTCTTGACCTTCTCATTTTGAGCCTTAGTTACAGTCAAAAGAAATTAATCTCGGGGACCTCAGACTTTACTGGCCGACACATTTCTGTTTCTGGAGTATGGGGATTACAACTGGGATTTGAAGGTGTGTGGGTAGGTGTAGCAATATACTGATATACCGGAGTTAAGAGAAACATAAGGAAGGCATCATAAAAAAGATTAGGATGGGCAGAGTGAAACTGATGGACTATGTGAAAACACACACACACACACACACACACACACACACACACACACACACACACACACACACACACAAACCGTGCTCTGGGACATGCTATCCTGTGTGTCCCTCCTCCAGTGGTCCCTGGGGACCCGTTACTGTGGCAATGAACAGGCCTCAATGGCAGGGACAGGGGTGTGAGGGTGTGTATGTCCTGTACACTGTGTGTACTGTATGTACGTGTGTGTGTGTGTGTGTGTGTGTGTGTGTGAAGGGAGGGGGTGTGTGCGCACATCAATTGCATGTTAACTGTTAATCTTCGTGTGTGTGTGTGTGCGTTGGCCCATCTGTGTGTGTGCGAGTGGGGGGTGGGTGTCCAAGGAGGCCTTTAGAAAAGCCCTAATTGCCGTTCCTCTCCTCTGCTCGGCCGTCACACCTTCCTCTGACTTTCCAGCCTCATCACACACACAGGAAGCACAACGCTAATTAGCGACAGCAGGACCACTCCCAATCACACTCACACGAGTATGACCAAAATGTCTCTGCGTGTGAACCGTGTGCATGCATTTATTTTTTTAAAATTTTTTTTTAAAAGGAGAGTGGGCAGTCCACTCACCTTTTTTATTCTTTTATTTTAAAATAACAGGAGAAAAAGCTCTAGCAGGGGGCACATGTGTCCAGAGGTGGGGGACAATCACTACCTCTGGGCATGTATGCATGTGGTTAATACAGAAGTGTGCTATTTTAATGAAAGAAAACTAAACTCCCTCAACTAACAAAATACGTGTGTGCACAGTGTAGTACAGAGCTTATTATTTTACTGCTTTTATTTTATTACTTTAATGCCCTCCATAAATATAGAAATGTATATGTGTGCCTGCACATCGTATGCCAGCTTTGCACACAACAAAGAAAAAAGTGCTACCCACTTAGGGTGCACAAGCAAATTCTTCAGAGGAAATGCTGACCAGCAGATGAGTTGCTTCTACTGTCCGTACTGTTCAGAGAAAAATCCTACTGTATGTACAACATGAGCGCACTGAAAAAAAATGCTTATCATTACATCTGGCACCCTGACAAACGAATGGACTTCAAAGAGCTGTTACAACAGAGAGAGAGAGAGAGAGAGAGCGAGAGAGAGAGATGTCTGGAGGGAGAGCGATGTGGGGATGGAGAGAGAAAGAGAGCAGGAGACATGAGAAGAAAAAGTGGACAGAATAGAGAAGAGAAAGGATGTATACATTCCAGTTTGTCAGATAATAACGAAGCAAGATCAATGTATACATAGTCAACTCATTTACCTGTGTGTGTGTGTGTGTGTGTGTGTGTGTGTGTGTGTGTGTGCGCGCGCCATACCCGTCTCATCTTCTGCAGTCTCCTTGGAGACAGGCTCTTGGTGCTGGTGGGAGACCCGGCACAGAACGTCATCACCTCATCTTCTTCTTCCTGAGAAAGAGAGATGACTAGTGAAATTAACTGATTAAAATAGAGTTCAGTTTGGACAGGTCGCTCCTGTATACGGCCCAGTCCACAATGAACATGGTGCTTTCCAAAGGAAGGTCACCGCTGTCACCGCTGCATCACTCGGTTGCAGGTTCATTGCGTAGCATAAAGTAAAAGAAATGTTCTCAGAGACGTTTTTGTGATGAAAACATTTCATCGGTGGATTTAAATTGCAACAACAATTTATGTTGTAATACTACAATAGATAACGACATCTAATCAGTTTCATCTCAATACATTTGTGCTGTGGGATCCTTGCATAGAAGTCAGCACACAGCTTGCAGCACCATAAATGCTTTACAGATTAAGTGTGACTCGAAGCTACAAGACTTAAATTGAATGTACATTGTAAATTATGTCTTTATTTCTATATTTAAACTACAAACTCCCCTACTTTTCAGCACTTCCCTTCACCAGTTAGTGCTGAAGAGCTGGTGTGTGTGTGTGTGTGTGTGTGTGTGTGTGTGTGTGTGTGCGCGCAGAACATTGCCTGCACCTCTTCATCAGTGCCCCCTCTCCTCAGTTTCACACTGACAGATCAAACTGCAATTGCCTTATCAAATCCATCAGGCTTATGGAAACATACACCTCGTTACATTAGCTTTGAGGAAATCACAGGCTCACTGATGAAATATGCAGACAATAAAGGAGAAAGAGGGGCCGGGGCTCCGATGACATGACAGGCCATAGCCAGAGGGGCGTTGGTTAAAAATGTACAGCCCCTGAACAAAGCGCTAAGCAGGCTTCACCAGTCATTAAAAGCCCCTGCATCAGAATCACACACTCCATGTAAAGCAGCCTTCCCTGTCTGTTTCTATGAGCGGTGTGTGTGCGTTTATCTGAGTGCTTCGGAAAAGATTTGCGCGTATGCGTGTGTGTTTTGAGGAGTGTGAGCAAGTGGGTGAGAGAGGTGTGAAGGTCCATGTTGCTCACCCTTGCTTTGAGTCTGCCCTTAATGTCCCGTATGCCCCTCTTGGCATGACTCTTGGCCTACAAGGGAAAAACAACACACACACACACACACACACACACACGCACACGTGTACATTACTAATCAAAACATGCTGCATTAACATTCTGCTCTGGTTTCAAATAACATCAAGAAATGCTTTGATCCCAGTGGCCAAAACACAGTGACAAAAGGCTGGATAAGAGTGCCTTGCACACTAATACAAGTCAATGATAGCATGAAAGGGCACCCTGAGCACCCTGAGCACCCACTGTACAACACACACCGACATGGACGCTGCTCATAAAAACACAATTACTCCAGAACAAGAGACTCTTTCCCTCCCTGGCATCCCGGACCGAACGTTTTTTAAGTCACGTCTTCAAATTCATTTGTAGAACATGCAGACATGCAGGTTATATTTTCAGTATAACTTGTTATCCTCTGACTTCTACTTCCATGTTTTTTATCCAGCATTCAAGTTATGGATGTACTCAAGGAAATATTAAAGGTACACGATGTGGCTGCGTATTATGCATTTGCAGACAGAGGTCCTTACCTTTGTCACTGCTGTGTTGATGAGCGCTCCTCCTCTCTGGAAAACACACAGATTTAGTGAGGTCACACACACACACACACACACACACACACACACACACACACACACACACACACACACACACACACACACCCTAATTACCTTTCAATGTAAATTGTTCACATATGCATACACAATTAATTTTCAATGTGACACACACACAATGTAAATGGTATCGGCCTACAACATTAATATAAGTCGTATGAAATAAGAGCAGCGACGCGAGGCAAAGAATCGTATCGCTCAAGTACAAACCACGTTATTTTCACAGCACTCAGGAGTGGTTTTTATTTAGAGGCAACCTCAAACAGTGATGGAAGGGACAGCTGCATGATTGATTTCAACTTTGAGGTCTGCAGACTGACTCTGTAGTACCCAATATCTCTCTGTGTCTCTCTTGCTTCTCACTCTTTTCCACTTTCACTGTCTTTAGCGCGAGCGCGAGACGTCGGCCTAAACGGCTAAACAGTGTAAATGGCAGCCGGCGTTTCAGAAGTCGGCAGAGGGAAAGGAGGAGAGGGGCCGAGGTGAAGGGCCCTCTTATAGATCCCTGTCAGTCAGGAAATGTGAACTTTACCAAACCTTTGAAGAGCACTCTAGAGAACTAATTCAGCCTTAGTTGACGGGGAGAGAGAGCGAGAGAGTGGGGGTGGTGGGAGAGTGAGCGAGAAAGAGAGGGTGGGGGCAGAGAGACGGAGATGAAAAGAGGGAGCGGGAGGGAAAGCGGGAGATAGATGGGGGTGGAAAGGGAGAGACGGAAAGAGACAGAGGGAGGAGAGAGATGAAGAAAAAGAGAGAGATCTATGTTCTTGGGTCGGTTCAACGGAGTAACGCCTATGTTTGCTGCCAGATCAACATGTCATGTCGGAGGACGTCTTGTCACGTCAAATCACTTCTGTCTCCCTCCCTGTCTGTCTCCACTGTCCTGCTGCACGCGCCGCTTCACACACCAAACTGCACTCAGGCTGGATCTGTACATTCATTCAGCCCCTTCATTTCCAAAGGCAAGCGCCAAGACTTCAAACACTGAGCCGTGTCAATCACACTTTCAATTAAATATAACTCAGGGAAAAAATGGAAGAAACATAAAAAAAAAAACTATAAAAAAAAACGTAGATAAAAGCATTTAGGTACAGTATGCAGGACGCTCTCTGAATACCTTCACGGTGTGCATCCATTGTTGATAAGACCTTGAATTACCTGAAGGAATGTATGAAACAGGAAATATGAATTAATCATTTTGCACTCAATAGTATTTACTTAGAAAAGCAGAGGTAGCTAAGCATATTACCATGTGTATCACTGTGTGACACAGTCTCAAAGCCAGAAACACATTCACACATTATTAAGCATTTGAAATCATAGACACATCATATTGAACCATATTGAACAGATCTAGAATAAAGTTCTGTGTTGGATGCGTTTGGTACCATCAGAAAAACTTATAAAATGATAAATTCTTAACATGTTTTCTTCCTTTCCCCTTCATTAGTGGCTTTGGTGGTTAAAAATAATGTGAAGTATGGTGTACGACAGTCTGACCAGTAGAAGTGGAAAAATAGAAAATATTACAATTATTAGAAAAGAAAGAGAATGACTTAAAATGCTCACAAGTACCAAAGTCCTCTGCAGAATGCCATGGTAGCAGAAAATACAATATAAAGCAAGCGCTTTCCTGAATGGTTCATATTTATTAGTAACTAGTACCACTTCTGTTCCTACTTAGTTAGTTCTGCTACTTACTATTCTTCCATCCAAACTTTTTCATCTAACGGATAATAATAATAAAGTAATACCATTAATCCATGTATGTAAAATTAGTGTTCATATGATATGATATTATAAGATTGAAGGTCTGCTCTTAAGAGTTAAGAGAACAGTGGGGTCAGAATTAGAGTGGATAAAATGGGAAGACAGAATTGGCAGTACCAATAATCTGATGGTCATTTGGCTGGTATATCTGGATGGAAGTCACAATTTTTTTTTTCATGGGGAAAAAAAAAAGAGAGAGTCAAAGCTGAGTTGTTATCATGGCAAAGACATAATTTGGCTGAACAGCAGCTGTCTCCACCTGAAATGATCAATTACGATCACAACATAATTAAATTCTTTGTCACTCATCTTTTTGAACAAGATCTACAAGCCCTTCCTATCAATTCTAATAAAGATGTATGCCACTAAAAGGACATTCATGTCAAACAGCAAAATGAATCAATAAGCCAGGAGACGTTGGGCTTTACAATGATTTTAAATTAACTAAGAGCTGCTGTGAAACACGACGCAAAGCGGGATCTATTATTTTTAATCTTCTATTTTTTATTATCAAGAATAATTAAATGTTTTCAATCAGACGCCGCTATTTTATTGTGTTATGCTTCATTAAAGCTGTTTCATGCCTTCTCTTTGCTCTCATCTATCTAGACTTTCATTCTTGCTACTTTACGTCTTTCTCCTTTTTATTCACTGCTTTAATTTACAACAAAAACACCATGAATTGTATCCGTTGCATGAAATGTGCCAAATAAATATTGACTGATTAATAGACAGGCTTTAGGCCACTCACTTCCACAGAAGCCCCCCTCCGTGATCTCTTCCTCGAACACGTCGGTGAAGCCCCGGCCTGCGTTCAATTTGGCCAGCCGTCCGTCGATGAACTGCAACCATAAATTACAACACGCTTATTACAGAAAGAGGGGTAGACACACTTACACAGAAACACATACTCAGGCCACAGTAGAGTGGTATTAATCCTACCTGGCAGTGACTAGACCCCCAGATAAGGTGGGTTGAAGGTAATAGGGATTTGGTAATGTAGAGCAGGTGAGGGATTAGGGCAGCAGACTACATGCTGCATGCTGTCTGAGACATGGGGAAGTTTCATTTCCTCCCTTTGTCACATGGAGCGCATAAAACACTGTCTCATAAATATGGACCTAATAACCAAGACAGCTACACATTTCACAAGCACAAGCAAACACGCACACTCACATACTTATGCAATAGCACACACTCTCTGACACACACACACACACACACACACACACACACACACACACACACACACACACACACACACTCCTCAGCTTCTGTGATTAACACAGCAAAAATAACAGCTTTCCTTAGTCATTAAAGCATGAAAAACATCTAGTGAGATTATTACAATCTATGGCCGAATAAAAGGATGCATGGGAACGGAAGGGAAAAAGAAAAACAAAATAATCTCAAAAAAAGTCATTAACACATCAAAGGACTTTCTTATCATCTCGGCCCATGATCAGAGCTCTGGTGCTGCTTCCTGGGTATCTTGGTACCAGCCCAGTGATCTGACTGGTATGTGAATGTGGACTTTACTGTAAAATCTTGTAATGCTTTGTATTTTTTTACCCAATTTTTTAACATTTTAAAAAGTCCATCAAAACATCTATATAAATGTGGACCGTTCATACCTGGGATGCGCTGTTTTCAATTAACCAACTCCTACCACAGTGACTGTTAGGTTCCTCTCCCATTGTCTGCAATATTATCAAATCTTGGCATAGAGGACCATGTTGGAAACTAATCAATACAATGCTTTAAAGTGGTTTATTGAGGTTGAGTGAGTTTCATGGCCCTTGGGCTGTAAAAATCCCACAGTTCCACAATTCCAATAAGAAAGTCCTCTCTTTATTATGTATAAATTATTTTACAAATGTGTTTTTTTTGTCGGACAATATTATCATGATATTATGATACATCAATCAGCCACAGAACCAATGCACCCTTTCTACTCATGCATGGTTTATTTGTGTAAGGGCAGGAATGACTAGGCAGCCAACAATTGCAATAATATTGCCAATCTAAATGCTTAGTGATACATAAAGCATTTCTATTCAATATTGTCATTTATTGAGATTAACAATTTGACTTATTTCAACACCTTTCAGCCTTTCAAGCTCTCTTTCAAGCACTTTTTCATTTTCAAGAACATCAGTGTATGGACCACCAAGCTGGCTGATACATTGGAATACAAATATAGATACTTGACATCAGTGTATTGATGGATTTTTTTTTTAAACTGTAGCAATTATTTCCCCTTCCTATGTAAGTGCGTCAATAGTGCATCAACAGAATAGGCAGTGTTGGGGTGTTGGTCCCAGGGGAGATCCTGCCAACTAGCAACCAACACAACTACCCTCTCCTCTGCTCTGGTCAGAAGAGGCGGAAACTCCATCATTAGATCATTTTAATGAGAGGTGAGACTGTGACTTCCAGCCACTGCTCTGCTGCTTAGCTGGCCCAATTAGTGCAGATAATCAACCCAAATCATCACCTAGCCAAAGCCTCCACTTATCCACCACCACCCCATCTCCCTCCCCACTGCCTGGCCAGATTACCTGCCTCACTGTGGTCCTTAATTAGACATTACTCAACAATGGTAGACTATGTGATCACCAGGCACACACGCACACAAACACACACACACATAGACACACCAGTTCATGCAAAAACTGTCATGCACACACACACACACACACACACACACACACACAAAACCACAGAGTGCACACACATACACAAAGCAGGACTCAGCCTTTTCCTTTGTTTTGAGGGTAAGAAAATCAACCGTTACAGAAAACACCATTTCAAACTGACTGTATCGTCCAGCTCCATTCAGACAAAAGGCAGGGGACTGACGAGATTACTAACAGACGTTCATATTTTGTCAAAACCTTGTGAGTCCACTAATGTGAGTAACATTTTAATAATTGAAGACGCAAATAATTTTGCTGACATTGTTTTAGACTTTTGTTTAGGAAACTCAAACCAAACTATAAACTCAAACCACACAGAATAAAGGATTCATACACATTGGGTTTTGCAGACTTGGAGGCAAATCCTGCTGCACACACATTTCATTTTGTTTCCTCTTGCTGTACTAGCTGCAGACAGTAGAGAGGCCAGAGTTATCCCATCTGGCAAGTGCTGGTACACTGACCGACTCACAGGGAGGATGGTCTAGATTGACTTCAAATCTGGAGGGAGCAGTGTAACCAGAACATGGGATTAGATTAGAACTCTATAGGGATTAATTTGCCATAGATACACATTGAGAGGCATGGTTAAGTGGTAAACACAAACCAGTGGGGTACATGTTTGTCACCCTGCTTGTAGATTAAGTGAGCCAAATCTTTTTTTGCTTGTCATGATGTTAGCTATTAGCATGATGAAGACGTACCTCTATTTTTCTATCTATATCCTATTCTTCCTGCTATGATGCAATTTCCCCTCTGGGTTCAATAAAGTACATATTGAACATATTATTCAAACATTAACAGCCTTATGTTAACTTCTAGGATAATGACTTCTATGAAAGGGGTTATTGAAGTCAGGTGATCAATCAATGAGATGACATTCAGGTGTGGGTTAGAGGTGTCCTGTCATACAAAAAACCCCTCAAAGTTTGGTTACCAACAGAGTCTGCTCTCCCTAAGAGATCTGTTGAAGTGGAATATGGAATATATTCAAAAGAAATTTCAGAAGACCTCCGGAGAAGAGTTGTTGAGGCTGGAAAAGGCTACAAAAGCATTTCCAAAGACTTGGACCTCCATCAGCCTACAGTCAGACGGATAGTATTGAAATGGAGAAAATTCAGTGCTACTATTGCTACTCTACATAAGAGTGGATGTCCAGCAAAGATCACAGAAAGAACAGGTCACATAACGGTCAAGGAGGTGATGAAGAACACCTAAGGTAACAGCTAAGGATCTGCAGGCATCGCTTGAACTTTCTAACATGTGTCCACTAGTCCACAATAAGAAAAACACTAAAAAAGAGTGGTGGTCATGGGAGCATACCAACGAGGAAACCACTGCTCTCCACAAAAAAAACACTGCTGCCTGTTTCAAATTTGATGTTCCACAAAGCTACTGGAACAATGTTCTGTGGACAGATGAGACAAAAGTTTAACTTCTTGGCAAAAGGGCACAGCGCTATGTTTGGGGGAGAAAAAACACTGCATACTAGCAGCAAAACCTCATCCCAACCGTTAAGCATGGTGGAGGGAGCGGCTTGCATTCATTGAGGGATCAATGAATTCCAAATTGTAGGAGAATATCAGGGTAACGGTCCATGATCTGAAGCTAAACAGAGGTTGGGTCACGCAACATGACAGTGACCCCAAGCACAAAAGCAAATCTACAACAGGCCAAGTCAAAGTCCTGACCTTAACCCTACTGAAATGTTGTGGCCGTTCATGCAAGACATCCCAAAAATATCAATTAACTGAAACAGTTCTGTAAAGAGGTCCAAAATATCTGTTTCTATTATGACTTCAAGATCAACTTCAAGGTCTGATGTAAGATCAGACCATATTTTAGGAGCCAGTTATACAGGAATGCAGGTAATTCAAAATGGTTCACAAACGTTTTCTCACAACTGTATGTGTTATAATGTACTAATGTATGAGATTTGATTTGATTGTGGGACCTCCAATGGCAACTGCCCCTGAATATGGATAATAAAATGATTGCACTGCATTCTGTAGTAAACGCCAGGACATAAAAATGTGTCCAGATTAACAGTGGGATGAGATTCAGATTCACTGTCTGCTTCCTCAAACTACCAACGTGCTCAACAGTCAAACCTGGCTGCTGTACAGGCACGGTGTATTATACAGCCATTATAAACAGCATCTTCTGTTTCTAGGGAAATTCAGCTGTCATTTGGTTTTGCAGGAATACACCTTTTCCCCTTTACAATTCACGGCTTGGGAAATGTCCTCATGCATTGAGGATGAGGGATGATTATTGATTGATGGGAGGTATTATGTGAACAAAGGTTCCTGGCAGTAAATTGGCAGAGCGACAGTCCCCCCCAGACTAATGCAGACCTAATGAACACTGTGTATGGCTTGGTTTTGTCAATAAGAGGGAGAGGGTTCACTGCATCACTCTCTACTAGTGCAATACACACGCGTGGCAGTGTGTGTGTGTGTGTGTGTGTGTGTGCTGTGTGTGTGCAAGTGCGTAGGAGCTGAGGATAGTTGATAGGAAGCAGGTTAATGTTGACAGGCTTTCCCCCGCATTCTTTTGACAGCCTTCTCCCACTTGTTCTGTTCTGAACAGAGATGGGCTAGTGGACTGAACAGAGAGCAAAGACTGGTTCTGGGAACGGAAGTGTGTTAGAAGGTGAGAGAGAGAAAGAGAGAGAGATATTAAGAAGTGTGTGTGTGCATGTGTGTGTATGTGTGTATTAGGCTTGATTCAGTAACCAAATTTCATAGAGGCATGGCATAAAATGAGTGTTTTTCTCTATCACTTCCCAAGAGCATAATTCAAATGCGGTTGAATGTGGATCTCTAGCCTGGGATTGTTTAAGGTATATATAGGAATTTAGCGGATGCTCTTATATAAGCAACTTACAAAGAGTGAGCAGGTAGGGCTTCAGTGTCTTGTGACCGCAGTGCTTTTACTGTTTTGATGAACTTCAGTTACATCAATAGTTCCCATCCTGCTCTGTTCACAAAACTAGATGGAGCCGTGGCTGACGGCGGGTTAAGCACTCGGGAATTTGGCTTGGCTTAACGAGGGTGGGATATAAAAGTACTAAATGCAATACCTGTAGAAAAGCAATTTCCTGCTGGGGAGGTAACACCTCAAAAATGATTATGCATTTGCTTCAGTGTGGCGTAACGTGAGAGAATGTTGTGCTTTTGACGTGTTGTGGTCTCCCAGTCCCAACAACATGCTCTGAATTTGCCTCATCCCAAAAGTTAGACCTCACAGTGTAGGCAGTGAAAAATTCCACACCTTCACAATGGTTTCCAAGTAGATAAATCAAAAGGTATGATTGAATATATTCTATTCAATATATTATTTCAGACAGCCAAGCAGCTATGACATCCCAGGGTCCCCCTCCCTCAACAACCCCTTTGGAAAGTATAGTTCACTTTAGCTGGAAAAGGGAAAATGACTGGAGTGGAGGAATGTCAGCTCTGTCTTTTGTAATATAATCAGTTCATTATTTGAAGATTTTAACCTATCTTAGCAACTGTAATTTTATTTGGAAAAAAACATCAAAAATAGCAGTAATCATTTATTATTGAGTGTTATTATTATTTATTATTCAGCTGTGTAACAGCTATGGGTTGCTTGATCAGAAAGAAACAGCCCTAGTTATAGGCTTACATATAATCTACAATATATGAACTATATCGGCAATAAATTGGATAATAAATACATAACAGTATAATATAAAGGTATATAAAATAATTCATATAAAAATATATTAAAAATAACAACAAAATCCATAAGGAATCAAAAATTATGAATGAATGTGTGTGTGTATGTGTGTGTGTGTGTGTGTCCGCATACGTGTATTTCTGCGTGTGTTTGTGAGCGGATATGGGTCATGACCGGAGCAGAGCTCAGGCGGACTGCTGGCCTCTCTCACTTTAGCAGGGAGAGGAGTGGAGGAGATAACCTCACCCCATCCCCTGAGCTGGAGAGGAGGGGAGGAGATAAGGGCCTGTTTCCCAATGCTACCGCTCAGGCAGGAGCCAGCCGGGAGGATGCTTTGAACTGCTGCTCGCTATCTGCTCTGCCTGGGAAAATTATAGACGGGGCAGAGTGTCCAGAGAAACAAAAGGCTGATTGAGGGCCGCTGTGCTGTATTCTCAGGAGGAAATCACACTGCTATCACGGGTCAGAGAACACTTAGAAAAATTCAAGGGGTGAGAGGAAATTTCTTTTTAGAGCCAGCGCTTCTTTGAAGTGTGCTCTAGTTGTAGTAAGTTCAGCGTTGTTGAAGGAGTTGATTTGGGAGGAAAGAAAAAAAGAAAGGAAAAAAATTTGATTTGAGCGTTTTAAAGGGAAACACATGTAACCACAAACAAATGAAAGCACACCTGCTCAGACACTCAGACGCATACAGACACAAAAACTTGCACACATGTTCACTCATCCCTGCAAGTATGGATACACGTAAATACACACACACACACACACACACACACACCTGAGTCAGTACTAGGATTTCTACAGTTTTGCCATTACCTGTTATGTATGTTCAAGAAATACTACCCTGACCCTTCCTCTTAGCTTATTTGTTTCACTTACTTGTCTCATTTCTTTAAATAAAAAGTAGGTATCTAACTTATTGCTCTTTTACCTTAGCACTGGTTCTGCTCTTAGATGCTTGTTTAGGAAGGAAGTGCACTTACGATTTCTGGTGACTAGTAGTTCTCTTGCCTACCTACGTTGAATGCACTTATTCTAAGTCGCTTTGGATAAAAGCGTCTGCTACATGACTGGAATGTAACGTAAAGACAGATTTATGTAAAATGCAACCTGAATAAGGTTTTGCACTCCTCCTAAATCTGCATGCCTTAACTTGCACACCAAGCTGAATTGAGCAAATAGAATGACAAATGTGTGAGCATAAATACACCACAGCAAACTGTTCCTGGGGGCCAGAAAACACCCACTGCCCCAGCCTTTCCTTTCTCTTCTCCATTTCTCCCCACTTTGAACTGTCAAGTCAGTAAAATACAACTGCAACCAGTCGATAGCATGTTGAGCACAAGCAGTAGTGAAAGACAACTGTCCTCTGTGAAAATGAAGCTGTTTTCCAGCTCAGGACTAAAAATAAAAGTAAACTGACATTGATTGGGGAGGACAGAGTAACCTACCAGCTAAGCACTCAGTCATCCTTTCCTATTTATTTGTGCTTGCCTATAGCTTACAGGAGAGCGGCGCACCTTTCAATATATCCATGTCAGTGTCGGGGGGGTGTTTAGCCAAATTCCAACTTTAATTATCGTTCAACAGGGTGCCCTTGTTAGACATTAGGTCACATTTATGTCAAATCCAATATCCAGATTTTGCGGATTTTACTGGTTACTCTGACACACACACACACACACACACACACACACAGCTGCATGTACCTGTTTGAAGAGCTGCAGGTTGACAGCCATGGACAGGAAGTTCCTCATGGTGCTTGATCGATGGTTCACAAAGCTCTCCTCGCAGAATGTGATTGGCTCCCCCTGACCAATGGGAAAAGCCCAATGAGACGTTAATGGCAACAAACAAAAATAATATATTAAAATGAATTAATTTCGGTTCAATATTGTTTGTACCAATCTGTTTCCCCCATGTTCACTTAGTTCAGAAATGAGCAACAGAACGGGAGGCAGATGTGTATGATGTCTTCAAAGGCAGGAGGTCCAAGCCACCATTGTTTTTTTTATAATGTTATTCATAGCGGTAAGACATACACATCACATCTATTATCATTAAGCATTGTACTAAATCAACAAATTTCTTCATTAATGAGCTTAAGAGGGCCTAAAAACAGAAAATGAAAAAAAAAAAAAGACAGGAAGGAAAGGGAGAAGAAGCAGGAGGAAGAGCGTGTATTTCAAATAAAACGTGTCCCTTTAAAACAGTTCCCCTGGCAGAGTACAACCAGAAGACACCGTCCCAGTAAACTCCACAGTACTCCACATGAACACATTATCACATTATTACTATTTCTTACATCATGTCTGTTGGCCTGTAAGCTATAGACATGGAGGATGACAACAGAACCACTGCAGGCCAATCACACGTAGCCCCGCGGTCATTACCGACACGTGTTTTCTCATAATTATCATTTATCATTATTCTCACATATTTAAGTGATGTTCTACATTCTTCTGGTGTGAAACAATGCGCTTTGTCTGTTCCAGACTACGGGCACAGTGTGACACATAAAAACAACTTTACAACACTGGAGACTAGCCCTGTTTCAGGGTTGGGCGGATAACACCACTGGCCCAAATTACATCACAGGAATACTGCTCCACTTACATCACTAGAAGTTTTAAAGGAGTATTTCTCTCTTAAAAGACTAGTTCAAAGTAGCTTCAGTTGTAGTTTTATCAGCTTTGCAGTCCCCATCTAGTTGCTGTAGCCTCAGACCATGCTGCAGCTAACAAAACTGAATGGCATGCTGGGACTAACAACTAACTACTACAAAAAAGTCAACTTTAAGACTGGCTCCAAGTACACATCAGTATCAAACAGAATGCTTTGGTTCACACAGGCCTGTGTAGAATGCCAACTGCTGCTGTCGGATACAATCTCACAACACCACAAAGTCAACTTTTCGAGACTGAAGAAAAACAGCCTTATTTTCAGATTGACAAACCTACATTTTTGAGCAGTTATCTGAATTTCTGGATGGGGTTCATGGGTCCTAGGGTCAACTAGCTCACCCAGCACACCACGGACAATGAAAACTTTCAGATCAGAAAAAAAGAAGATAAACAAAGAGCATTTTTTTCTTATTTAACCAGCAATGTTGACTGAAAATACATTCTCATTTACAGCAACAGCTAGCGCTGTAGCTGCAGGGAGAGCGAGGGTTACACACATTGGTGCACTCGCAGGTGGGGAACAGGTGGGGGTTCAGCACCTTGCTCAAGGGCACTTTCACAGTAGATGTTGAGTGATGGGAGAGCACTACTGATTCACCTCCCCCAACAAGATGTTTTGCGTCTGGTTCACTGGTTACGAGCCTGCTTCGCTAACATTCAGGCTATTGCCTGAGTATAGCCAACATACTACCGTTACTAATCCTGGCTAACCAGCAGCTACTTCAGGTTGCTTTCCAGGCATGTGCACGCTGCTCTGAGCTGGTGAGAAACAGCCGGGGGAGGATCGATGCAAGCTGAAATTGATGACCTATATAATGTTGTTCTAATCAGCTGTTTGCTTTTCAGCTCATTATCATTTCGCTGTATTGTTTCATTTACAACTCAGCAAGGCTCCAACCATGCATCCCCACCCCCCCGTCTGTCAAGGCATATGGGCCTGCGAAACACTCAGCTCAGTCAAGGAGGGGTCTTTTCCTCAGCTCAGAGCAACGTCTAGCAGTGTGATATTCCACAAATATCACAACACACAGAATATCATCAGTACTTTTATCAAGGCAAACTTGCTATGTGTGCCTGCATGAGCTTGTATGTTAACTATCAGGCTTTTATATAGATCCTACGGTAACATTGTATAAACAGTGTATAAACTGAGAAATCACTGCATTTTGTGCACACACACACATGCAGTGAGTTTCAGTGCTTGTGTCTGAGGGGAGGCAGTTTGTTCACATATACTGTCTGTATACAGAGAAGAGAAAGACAGCATCAATAATGTAGCGTCTTCACTCCAGGAGTCCACACAGTCCAATTAATCTCAAAGCCAAAGGAACAAAGGCTTCGCTATTTGACAAACAGGACATGCTGTAGTTTGCTCTGCTCTGACTTAGACTTGATAAGCAGAAAGAGCCAGAACAGAAATGTTAGGGGGCTTAGTAAAGGAGAGTAAAACACCAAAGGTGGCTAAAAGGGATCTTCAAAGGGAACGTCCCAACTCTTTTCAGCTCCTCTGACATTTCACTGCCGCAGACAAGCCCACCTTCGCTCTGTGCTCTGGCTGAAAACACAGCTTTTACTCTCAGTCCAAACTGGCCCAATCTAACCACACTGCAGTGAAGTTGGACTCACCTCGCACAAACTGAAATAGCTACTGATTGTGCAACGTTTTGAAGAGTGAATATATGACGATGTTTGTTCATGTTAGTTGATCAAATAAATAACGGCTTGGATCAAAATACAATCCCTGGCCTTTATAAGCCATATTTATTCAATATGTGGTCTGGCTTTTTATATGTGTGTTAAGTAAATGAGTGTAAGATGACTGGTAGCATCTGATCAATACCACTGCAGCCTTACAGGTTTGTATCTGAGGGCGTCGCGATAGCATCCAAACAGAGCGGCCTGCGTTCTCAGGAAGGCCCGGGCTACACCGCTCCCCGTTGCCGTTGACTGCTTCTTCAGCTTGCTCTTCAGAGAGGACACCTGCAGGGGGACAGAAAGAGAAAGAGAGAGAGAGAGAGGGGAGGGGGGAAGGAGAGAGGTGGAGGGATAAAAGTTAAATTATCACCTCTGAAATTGGTGGAAGAAACTGCAACCCCATTCTGGGTGTGAAGTATCACATTTGCAGGTCAAGAAAGAAAAAGAAAGGGAAAGCTTCAGCCTTTCCTCCAAGCTTATCTGTTGTGCTGCTGAGAGCACCTGCTGCTTTGCTAATTGAGGAGAAGACGGGAAGGGAGGGAGAGGTGGAGAGGGAGGAGAGGAATGGGATGAGAAGGAGGAGACTCTCCCTCTCTCACCCTTTCTCCACACTGCCACCCCCACTCTCCTCTCCATCACCTCCTTGCTTTATGCTTCTCCTCCCTCCAATTCTTACTCTCCACCTCCTCCTTCTCCCCATCCACCTTTTCGTCCCTGCCCTGTTGGCTCCCCTAGACTCCCTCTAGAAAGGGACTCTTGACATAAAATGTCTTTAATTATTTTCCCCTCTCCTGGCTCCCCCTCCAGGACTCCAGGCGAGAGCGAGGCGGCAGCAGGCCTCAGCTTGTTTTAGGGATGACAAAAGATTCACCCTGGCCACTGGGCCCCGGGGAGTCTGGGAAGGAAGTTGTCAAGAGGCTCTCCTCACCTGCTCGGCAGTAGTCGGACTCTGTTGGGGGAGAGAGAGAAAGAGAGGGCTGCTGCTGCTCTCTGTATGGGCTGTGCTATCTTAGCACAAAAGCACAATGTTTGATTGGTTAGGGTTGCATTGGGTCTGGATTACTGCAATGCTGTTTGGGGTTTGTCTGTTAATAGTGGGATAGGCCTGTATCCACATTTTAGGTTAGCTCTGACCTCTTCAATCACTATAAAAACGTAATAACCTGCAGTTGTTTATGTTTAGTTCTATGCCAAAAAGGAAGAGGCCAATTAATTAATTGATTCTAAAAAATACCATATCTCTGTTCATATTCTTGCTTTCTCTTTCTTTCTCTTTCTTTCTTTGGCTTCATTGGCTAGGCTGTGTTTGTGGGTGATGTCAGGTGCCCTCCACCCATCCACCCATCCACTTCCTACATTTTATTGTTAACCACTGCAGGGTGTCTAATAGTGTGGTTCTGTGTTCTGTCTCTCTCTCAGAGAGAATTTGTCATTTGTGTCTGGCTTGCCCCTCTCTGTAAAGCAACTTTACATATCAATATTACTAGTTATTATAAATGGTATTAAGACTTATAGGAAGAAGAAGAAGAGGAGGAGAAGGGAAAGAAAAGCTGATCTTTTGTCTACCTGTTGAATGGCCGCAGTGCTTCCATAATCCTGGGTTAATTTTTGATCAGGTCTATTCAGATCAGAGGAGGCAAAGAATAGCATGCTTCTTTGTAGCTGCAGCAGTGGAGGGAACTACAGTCTGCTGTCTGCTATTAGCCTAGCTGGAAAACTTCAGGGAGGAGAAGCAAAGCGTTAGCACAGCTCATTCAGAGGACAGGCAGAGAGAGACAGAGAGAAAGAGTGGCACTCTTAAACTGGGACAGAGACAAAACGAACAGCGTCGATTCCTCTCCCCTGGGCTTTCTCACTCTCCACCGCGTCCCTATGCTGCCACTGCAAATGCTCCCAGGCATCAAACAGAAAGTTTATCACGGTTAAATTAACAAGTGTCATCTCCATATTCACTCATTGTGCTAAATGCTTTTATGTTTATGTAAAGCCCTTTCTGAAATTAATATTTCATGTTTATGTGCGTTTTCACTGATTTTTTTCATCCTTGCAAATCATTAAACTGTCTTTTTTTTCGTGGGGAATCAAAGCGAACACAATGTCAGTCTAAGTGGGGGAGGCATACCCCAAAGACTGTCAGAGGAGAGGGGATAGCGGAGTTTACTCTGCACACAGAGTTCTGTACAACAGCTTTGAAAGGGAGAGAGCGCTGCAGTGGCAAACACTTTTTAATGAGGCGGGGACACAATCGCTTGTGCTTTGTTGCGCAGTGTTAGAGGAAAAAGGGTGATAAAGCGACAAGTTCAAAGTTTTACGTTTATTCTCGAGTAAGATAGAGGATGATGAAAAAGACTCTTCTTCAAAGTCACGTGCTGTAATTAATTAGTTTGTCATGTGAATACCAAATATAGTAGTAGTGCATGACACATACTAAAATATTGCTTTTGCTAACAGTACAAGCAAAGTATAGTCGACATTGCGGTCCATCACAGGAGCAAAAAATAAACGTGTTTAGTAATTGGATTTTGACTACGGCGCGAACGCCATGGTCATCAGGTATGCCTGTGCAGTAATGGCTCTGTCACACTAATTAACTATTACAGTTTGAGTGAAGCTAACGAGATGCGTACAGGCATCAGAGGAAGGCCAGGCTCTACAGGTGATAACCCTATTTGGCAGTGACATTTTTTAGTGTAAAGTCACAGTGGCGGTGATGAGATCAAAGGCAGAGACTCCCCCATTGGGTCCAATTAGAACTATAGCATTGTACAGGGAAGGAGGGGTGGGGGGAGGAGGGGGGCGGGGGTGGGGCGGGTGGTTGTGGGGGTGGTTGTGGGGGTCGGGAGGGAGGGGAGGGGACTGTTGAGTTATGATATTCATAATCTATGCAGAGAGGCCTTTCCAGTACAGGTCTTTTCCCCATAGCTGTGATCTTTTCAATTTACATCAAGGGAGGATGGTCGTGGATGAAAGCGGGGCGTCCGAGGCGCACAGCCCACAGAGGGCAGACATGGGGCCTCATTAAGGTCCGGCCCAGCCAGCCCCAAACAGGGTTTGAAGTGCGTCACATAAAGAGCATGGGGTCAAAGGTCAGACATAGAACAGATCTCCATTTAACTCTCCAGCTGGAGATGGTAATTAGCAGGTGCAATGATGATCCCTGCCTGACTGGAAGGGATGATACCACTGTAGGTGACACCAGGCATCTGTGTGTGTGTGTGTGTGTGTGTGTGTGTGTGTTTCTGGGTACGCCTGCGTGTCAACACTTGTATATGTATATGTACCCAAACACCCGATGTGGATACTCATACACACACACACACACACACACACACACACACACAGAATACACACAAGTAGACTTTCGGAGCATCTCATGAATAAAACTGTTTTTCTAATGGTGGTCTTGTCTGTTCCAAAACTAGGGGAGAAACTATCACAGCTTCATCACTGGGATACACTAAATATCGTGCATGACAACAAGTAATATTTTTATACAGAGGGGTGACACTCTCATCATGACCTATTCTATAATCAGACTACACAACTTATCAGAGGCTATTCACTGCTGTTAACCTCCTAATTAACTACTCAACCAACCATTAACTCTCACTGTCAGTTACCAAAAAAAAGGAGGGAAAAACAACAGGTAGGATTTTGAATGAGGATATTAAATTTAGTATTTACAAAATGAAAAAAAAAAGAGTAAATGCAAGAAAAACAATATAAATGTAATATACCAAACTCAGAATATATATTTAGCATTCCCCCACAAAATTAGCACTAGAGCATATAAAACTCCCAAATAACGACCCTGACACTTGTGTGTTGTTAAAAAAAAAAGTTGGGTTTTCTACTCACAAAAAAGAATGTTTTGTTTAAGATTCTGTCCAGGGAAAGAAAGCCATGGGGACGCAATTAAAGAACTACAAAGAAAAAAATAGTTATGAAAATCTCCCGCTTTCTTTTGATGTGCTGTAGTCAGGAATTGTACACACACACACACACACAAATACACATGCATACACATCCACATCCACACACACACACACACACACACACAGATCTTAACAAAGACATAGATAAGCACACATACACACACATGCACGCACGCAAGTGTGCTCTCCCCCCCCCCACCCCCCACACACACACACAGGCACACACCTCAGCATCTGTAAAACGCATTCACTCATTCAATTTGAAATAAATATTACTTCTTTTTGACTCATAATTGAAAGCCCACATAATAATTGGCACGAAAAACACCAAACCATTCAGCATCTTTTCACGTATTTTTACATTAGCCACTGTTTTCAGTGGCTTTCAGGAGATTACTTAATTTGATAGGGAGGAGTCAAATACGATCCCTTATTTCTAACCCCATAATATCCTAAGCAATTAGCCTGTGGTATGATAGTAATAAACACTTCAAAGAATATGAAATTACCAATATGATACGATCAAAGAAGTAAATGGAGGACGACTATAATAGATCAACTACGAAGCCATGTAGTGAGTTCTTAGTCATGCGCTGGTTCTTGCGCCGTATAGCACACATGCGATACGATGCATTAGTCAGGCTAAATGAAAAGAGAATGAGGAAGCAAGATAGAAAGAGGCAGCACGCGTGTGTGTGTATGCCTGTGGATGTGTGTGTGTGTGTGTGTGTGTGTGTGTGTGTTTTAATAGGGCTATCTCATTGCCGTGAGATACTCCCCGGTGTGGGGTTACTTTGTCAAGCTGACCTCTCCTAGCAGCCGAGCGGCACAAGCCCTGAGTTTTGCATACATAATTAACTGCAGCTAAATGTCATCTCTCACTTCAATAGCTGACACAGTGGGTGCTGCTGCGCTGCCTCTCTGACTTCTAATCCAGACTGAACCCCCAGCAGAAACGAACTGTAGCTTTTAAACTCCACAGTAGTTGACGAGAGGCTGTCAGCATTGAGGGGAGAGTGTATGCACAGTTTACCGCCATTTAAAAACAGAAGCAAAATAAAGTTCCAGATAAGCAGACACTTGCAGTAGAACTCAACAACAACCAAATCAAATACTTGCTTTGAGCTTATTATGTTTGTCGCAGTACAGTGAAGTACAGTATGTAACTTGAGGTGGAGCAACCTCAGTATGGCACACCGCAGTCCCAGCACTGAGCTACCATGTAGTTAGAGCAGCATGTGAGGGGCTTTACTGTAGGTGGCTCCACCATAGTGGGAAGAGAGCGGGTGAAATGAAACACACAATCGCATCAGGATTGAACCTGGCACTTTGGGGGGGAAGCTGGTGGACAAAACAAAAAGCGGTGAGTAGCAAAAGTTTCCTCGTGAACTAGATCTGAATGTCGGCTCGGGTGCGCACATCATCGATGAACGTCGCTGGCCGACAATGTGTGGGTGTCTCTGTGTGCCTCAGTGTGTATGTGTGTGTGCATCTGTGTGTGTGTGTGTGTTTGCCTGCTGTTGGCTGCACTATGTAGTAGATGATGATGTAGATGTTGTTTTCTGGGCGCGTCGGAAGCTGAACTCCAAATTAAAGCCGCGATGTTTGATTAAGTGTGCCAGGTGATCTCTGGAGAGGCGTGCAGACACAACCTCAACCCCCTCATTCATTTGTAAACTTCCAAATGCAGGCTTGAAATACAGGAAGTAGGAGTGTACTCTGTAAATTCCCCCCTTGATTGGGAATACAAATGATCAAATGTATGAAGGCTAGGAATGTATGGGTACACGGTGTCAGCAAAGCAGCGAGAGGCAGAGAGGAGGAGAATAGAAGGAATTAGGCTGTGATGTGTGAGAGTGCATCTGAAAATAAAGACGTAAGCTACATTGTAGTGCCTCACCTTGAATATGTGGCACAGACAGAATAATACATGAAAAAATTCCTCCGTCATTGGTTTGAGATCAATCGTCGGGATCAAATGAAAAAAAATCGGATTCAGTCGCACAGTGTTTGTTTTCAGAATTAACAGACTCCTAATTTGCTATTCTTGGATACTTTTAATGACTAGCGCGGTAAACAGCTCCACCAACCAAAAGCCAATTATAACTTTATCAGCACAACCTCTATGTGGGAGAGGAACTGCAGATCGTCAGAAAAAGAAATGAAAACACCTTGATCTTCCTGAGAAAAACTACTGTTTTTTTATTGAATATTTCTCTTCAGTGTGCTTGTCAACACAATGAATTTAATGACACACACACACACACAGGCCCTCTGAGATTAATATGGTTTGTAGAAAATTTATAAAAACTATTGAAACTTTCAGTCTCACTTAAGCAATCTGAAAATATGCAGAACAATACTGAAAATGTACAAAGTCAAATCAGCTAAAAAAACAACAACTAATGATTGCACAATAAGAAATGACACAAAAAGGAAAGCAAAAAAAAAAGCTAAATAAAAAAAGGTGTTGTGATTTACTTGTCTGCAATAATTTCAATACACAGACATAAAGGTGTTCTACCAAAATATAGCGCTCAAAATAGGAAATGTTTTGCACTCGTGGAACACTTTGAACTTTCAATTAGCACAAGAGTGTGTTATAAAAAAACGATCACAGCAAAACGCTATCCGAAATACAAACACGAGATTTACGTGAACAATTTATAACCACGGTCAAAACTGCCCTGCACGTCTGAGGAGACAAATCCAGAACACAAACACAATAAACGGCCGCACCATCAATTTTGTCGCAACTGACATTTCCAATAAAAGGCAAATGTCAGAAATAATTCTCAAAAGATCGCTGCATCCTTTTTCAACCCTTTACCAATTACTCTCTTTATTTGTACATCTTTCCTTTTTTTTTTGCCAAACGGAACCGCTACTGGCAAGGTAGCATTTCTAATAGTCAATAAATCTAAAATATTATGTGTGAAATCAGGGGAAAAGGCCATTAAGGGGCGGGCACTAGTGGAGCCAGTGTAGGGGTCCTGTCTGAAAGAGGGCGGCTAATTCAGGACAACTGTGAACTCTGAACCTGCTAAAAGCACGGCCAGTGGTCAGCCCAGCCCTGTAATAGAGTCCACATGTACTCACCGCCTCCACTGCCACAATTAGATGGATCTCTAAAGCCTTGCTTAAATCAATTTCAGAGTGCTTTGTTTTCCCTCCTAGTAATCCTTGAAACAGGCATAAAAATTGCCTGTGGCCTTTACTTATCGTAACATACACAACACACACAACATCTCATGCTTTACATTCATTAACAGCGATGCTGGGCTTTCAGAGTGTGAATAACCACTACTTCATAGGTCTCTGTGCTTCGGTTTCACGCTGAATAAAGTCTGAGTGTTAAGTAGCCAGTGTTGAGAGAGAAGTGAATAGTGGTTTTAACAGCTAGGAAACAATGCACGGCAGCCCAGCCCAGGCAGAGGAAAAGCTCAGTGTTAATTAAGATTTCAGGCCTCTGTTTGACAAACTGAGCAATGCCTCAAACATCTCCTTGTGTGTAAACACAAACATCAAATGCCATGTGGCACGTCCTCATCACTAACAAGCAAACTAACAAGGGACCTGGAATTCCACTCAATTAGTACCTGCTCTCTCCCTTATTAATCTACTAGCCCCAGTGAAAAGATAACAGGAGAGAGAACAAAATAGGAATAAAAACAACAACAACAATTTGTTACAATAAATATATTAACGCCAGTGACGTTTCCGTTTCAGGTAGTGTAATTTGACATGATATGCAGGGTATGTTCTGTCATTAGTCAGTGAAAAGTGGTGAGCGGGAGGATCAAAGCAAAAAGGCTCTGAGCCTGCCACTTAATTTATCACACAGCAAAGACAAAGGCTTTTCTCTCTGCCTCTGTCGCTTTTCAAAAGCCCCGGCTCCTTTTTTATGACAAACTCAGTTTGCAATTTAATTTTGGATTTCAGTCCCTGGGTGGAGAAAAGCAGGCAGGCAGGAAGTGAGAAATAGGAGAAGGTAGCCAGGCAAGCAAACAGGCAAGGAAGCATGAGAAGCAAACAGCCGGTGCGAGAGACGGCCAGCCTGGCAGTAAATACTATGAGAATGAGACAAGAAGGCAGATAGGTGTCATGAAAATCGAGCACGCAGGAAGTAAGGCAGGCAATACGGTAGACAGGCAGTAATGTAGGCAGGCAGGCACACAGACAGACAGGCAAAAAAAGGCAGGAAATGGTATAAAAGGCAGGCAAGACAGCGATGAGGGAGGTAGTAAGGAGTCAGTCCATGGTAGGCTGAGCAGTGCTAAATTAGGGGAACCAGAGCAGTGTAAGAGGATACGTAGGGCTGGAGTCCGGTAGGTAGGGAAATGTCAGTATATACTGTTAGTAGGACTAGCTTTGTGTGTCCGCAGCCCCAGCAGGGCCTCAATGCCTCACGGAGGAGCTTTAATACACACCCCCTGGAGAACGGATAAACAAACAGATTCCTGCTTCTACAAAGACAAGGATGACAAGCACACGTGTTCTTCTGGGTGTGTGTGTGTGCGCGCGTGTGTGTGTGTGACCCCGACACCTGTGGCGACGCTTCCTGTTGCACTGACCGGCATCAGTGCTCCATTAATTAAAGAGACGATGCGCTGGCAGGTGGCTTCGCTGTCCACACTGGTAATTGGCCCCCTTCTTTCCTCTCTCTTCCCCTGGAAACTCACCCATCTCTGCCTTTTCTTTTCTTTTCTTTGCCACGTTCCCTCCTCCTATCCCTTGCCCTCAGAAACGTGCCAGTGGGCAGGCAGAAATGCAAGACTTTGTGAAATAATGATTAGAATGGATAGAGAGAAGGGGAAGGGAGTTGCACAGCCTCTGATGGTCGGAGAATGCTGCTCGCCTTCAAGCGTCATACGACGCAACGGGAGTTTACTTTAGACAGCCCCGATCTAAGGAGCCACTACTGCAGTCATTAATGATGTGGGGAGGGGACGCAGCTTTCTGTTTCTGTATGTGTGTGTGCTGTTGTTTATGTGTGCGTGTTAGTCTGTGTGTGTGTGTGTGTGTGTGTGTGTGTGTGTGTGTGTGTGCTGTGTGAGTGTGTGAGAGGGCAAGAGTGTGTGTTTATGCAAGCGAGAGTAGGTGTGAAAGAAAAAAAGAACCATACGTGTATGATGTGTAACGAGACATCAAAACATGAGAAGCTTTGGTGTGTGTGTGTGTGTGTGTGTGTGTGTGTGTGTGTCTCACCACATCACTGGGCAGGTTCTGCAGGTCATCACAGGGGCTCTCCAGTGTGTTGGTGTCCACATTCAGAATGACCACATCCTCCAGTGACCGGCTGCGTACTCTCTGCATGAGGAAATGCAGAGTATCAGCAACAACACACCACCACAGTAATTAAACACAATCCTCAACACATTCTCACACGTCTGAACAAACCAGGCCTGGAAATATTATTACAAAATATCAAATCCTCCATGTACAGGTTCTTAAGAGTATTAATTATTTAGAAAATAATATTTTATGTGTTTCTACACAATTAATTTGAAGCCCTATTTTTAATACAAATATAAGCCAACATAATCTTTCACAGTGTGAATATTTCTAAACAATACCAAAGCAAAAAAGCCATTAATCTATTGCCTCATCTCTGGCCACAATGCTGCGCAGGTCATTATAACTGACACACACACACCCCTACTTTATTACTGAACAGTAGCTGAATCCTGTATGTTTCGTTTGGAGAATAAAGAGCCAGAGCATTTCACATGCCTGGGACATTAAATAACTTTCAATAGTTCAAACATTTGAAACCACGTTGTAAGTTTTGCCCAGGTGTGTTTCCCCAGCAGGCAACCTCATGGCTGTCCTGAAGCCCCCGTCAGGAGAAAACACAGCGGTCACATTTAAAACCACACTAGTCATCACACACCTTTACGACTAACAATGAAAAATGGCATGTGGGAAAAAAGTATTAGAACATCTTTACTGTAACACACACACACACAAAAATGAAGAATAGCGCACAGAGAAAACATTCAGAGTGCGCGAACATTTTCCAGAGCACCGCAACCTCATGCATCAACAACAACACAATGCTGCTGTGCTGTGCAGTGTGCATCCTGATGGCGACAAATTCAACAATTATTTCAGTGTGGTGCAGGATGCAGGCAGGTGTAGGGGGGGGAAACAGCAGAGTGTGTGAATTTCTAGTTTGTCACTTTTGTGACAGCCTGTGCTGTGGAGGCTCACATGCTGATCTGGACTAATTATGTAGTGGCGGAAAGGGGGACTGTCACCGATGCAGAGTGTGATAAATACTGCCACTGCCACAACTGTCAGACAAATATCACACACACACACACACACACACACACACACACACACACAAAAAAACACACACGTGCGTACCAACATATGCATTTGCACAATTACACACGCGTACTAACACTAACATACAAATACTTACACACAAGTGCAAATGTGCGCGTGCATGCACATATGCATACTAACATGCATTCACACACACAACAGCAGTACTGGTGACGGCTTGCCCCCCAACCAACACACAAGCTTTCAACAATGAAGTAGAAAAGCTCTTTGTTTGCAGAGGTTTTTTTTCTGCTTTCCTCTCTCTGTCTTTTATACTTCTGCTTAAGAATGCACACAAGCAAGAGAGGGAGATAAAGAGGGAAAACTTTCTGTCAATTTTCTTTTATTTGATTCCCATTGTTGGAGGTGTCAAAGGAAATATTGCATTATTGAAATTTCAAATGCTTTCTACTGAATTTAAGAGCACAATTTACTAAGCAGTATTAGCTGACCACAAATACAATGATGTTATTTCTTCACAATGTACAATTGACAGGATCCAAAGTCATGGAGTTGATTTCTCCTGTCCTGGAAAGGATGCTGAAATTCTTGATGACATTTGGTGTGAATCTAGTGACCGTCAAGAATTAATTCTTATTATATACAGAATACACACATACACCCACTCAGACACACACAGACACTCACATTTCACATGAACGTGAACCCACACAGAGTTATGCACATGTAATTAAGCACAACTATACATGTAATTATGAACACACACACATAAAGATGAACTAACTTACCTCAAGTAGACTGAGATGAACTCCTACTAAGTATGGCATGGGGGCACTGTGGAGGGAGAGAGGAAAGCAAAGCCATTAGCAATACCATTAATCACACTTGGTTAAATGCATTAAACATTAAACATCAAATCTTTTGTAGGCTACACTAAGATGCCTCATTTCATACTCCCACCTGAAAAGAAACTGAAAACAGAAAGAAGCTAAGAACACATTGAGAGTAAAATAGCTTTTGTCAAATATTGGAAATAAAATAAAACGTATTATTATGCAACAGGTGTGCAGTTTCCCCCCTCCCAATTTGGACGTATTGAAAATGATCTCAACAGGAGGCTTGCTGTAGCTGAGCTGTGCACTGTATAACAAATATAAGCAGCAAAACAGATTATCCCCCATATGTTACTCCCTAACCCAGTCATCTAACATGTAGGGCAGGGCTGCTGAGTCTAACTTCAAAACCACCATCACTCTCAGCTTGGGAAACACCATTATATTAACGGGTGTGTGTAGGCAGGGATCTGGTAAATCTGGACTAAAGCGGTGCCAGACTCAGAAACTCAGTGAGCAGGTATATGGAGCAAAGAAGTCCCGCCTCCATCCTGGTTCCAGGATGTGCTTTTGCAATTTAGTCATTTATTTGTCGCAGAGATTTCATAAAATCTCTTCATAAAACCAGTAATCCAGTAATCTAGTGGTCATCTACCAACAATAATACTACACCCATATACTATATCATCTAACTGCTGGGGGAAAAGTCCCTTGCCTTGATGTTATATGATATTCAGACTCTACTGGTAGAGTTTGAGACCTATTACGGGTATGGAAACACTTGGAACACTTCCTGGAAACCCACAGGGTGGGACCTCTGTCTCATATACCAGAATGGTATAATACCAGAAGGTTTCCATTTACCTTAATAAAATGTGCTTTACAGTATTATTATCATTCGTAATAATCATATCATTCATATGTTATCTCATTTTTACCTTAATTTTAAGTGTTTCAAATATTTTGGGGCAAAATAAACAAAGATCTTATGACTCCCCTTTTAAGACTGTCAGCAGATCCACCAGGTTGAATAAAACAGTCAGATAATAGAAACTATTTTTACGATCTATTTTCGATGAGGTTAACAGAGGCAGCGATAATGAGATAGCTGTTGGGTCAGTGTCTTCCCGACCAACATGATTCACAAGCCACAGCCTTATAATCAAGTTAGCGCAACAGCAGGCCTGTAGCTCTGCCTCTGCATCGTACCCACTGTCTTCTCCCGTTCATGAATGGACCCCGCCGTCAACACAGATAAAGAGGCACACATACACACATGAGCATACTCAGAAACTCAGATATACACACACACACACACACAAAGCATCGAAAATGTAGTTATCTAATCAGCACATGGAAGACATCGCTTGTGATTGAATCAGATGATGATGATGAGTCTTCACAGTGTGTTGGAAATCATATTGTATTGTCAGTGATGAACAGCTTCTTAAAGCTGATAAATCCCTTATGGTAAGGTACTATATGAGCTATCAACACAGATTCAACATGAACCAGCTCGTCTTTACTTCCCCTGTTTTTAGTTTTTTTTAAATATGTTCAGATCTGAAGTTGAGCTAAACGCATGTGGATTCGTAGATGAGCTACCACTTCTGCTCTGCCTTTGGTTTCAATCAAGTCCATTCAGATTTGTTGGATTTGCGTTGGATGGGTGGTAATGAACCCCTGAGAGGGCTAAGACGAGGAGTTTGGTGCTAGCACCGGCATGAAATATGGAGGAAGGTGATCCGGACCGTTCGTTATGTTGAGAGGCCACACAGGAGAAGGCACGCTGTGAGACGAATCGTGAGAACAACTCCAAGAACGGGCGGGAGAACGTGTGAACACGTGTGTGACGGCGCTTCGACGCTAATGTTTTGGCAGCATAGCTTAGTACATGAGCGCAAGGCATGGTGTGTGTATGTACATTCCTGGGTGCGAGTGTGTGTGTGTGTGAGAGAGAGATAAAGAAGGAGAGGAAGAGCGGTTGGAGAGAAGTAGGAGGTGTGTGTTTGCCTATATGTTGTTGATATTGATTGTGTGTGTGTGTTGCAGAGGTGGTCAGCCTTACCAGCAGTAGTCCAGAAGATGCGGGGGCAGCACGGGGATGAAGATGTGCTGCCAGTACATGGGGAAGAGCATGGCAGCCGCACCGTGGACACATGCAGTTAACTACACAGGGAGAAGGACCAGAGCATAAACTTAACACGGGCAAAAAAACAACCTACTGTATATATTAACTGATGGTTTCAAGTATTTCAACAACTCAACATCTGCTTGATTTCACTTCCATGAACCACCCCAAAAAAAACAATTGAAAACAATGAATAATATAAAATAAAGTCGAGGTAAAAAACTGCTCCTTGTGCGTTTTTTTTCCAAATAGGTTTCTATTCTGCAGAGAACCACAGCTCTGTTTCCAGCCAAATGCAGGTTTAATATCATGTATAACAACAAAAAAAAACACTGCAGAAGCCCGATCAAGGCTTCTGCTGCCGTAGTGGTGCTCTTTGTTGATGTGTTGATGCATTTTGCGTTTGATTTCATTGAGTTATCATTGCCAAACATGTAGTTAGACTTTAATCTTGCTCTCAAACAAAAGCCTCAGATACACATTGTACACTGACAGGTCTGATAGTGTTGTTGTGATGAACACACAGCCTGCTAGCTACTGTTGGAAGAAGAGAACAAACTGAAAACTGGAGATCAATCAGCTGACAGGAACGCGTCTTTAACCTCGCAACAGCAACACACCAGACGAGAGAAAGAGTGATACGGAGGTGAAAGGAGAGAGAGAGTGTTGCAAAGACCGACTTAGAGAAAGAGAGAATGGCTTACACACAGAAAAAGACCTGAATGCAGCGTTTCCTCTACTGATTCAGTAGCGGTGGGTCACCACAGTGAGATTATTACCACCACTGTATATGAAAATGGGAAATTGAAAAAAACATTCAGAATTGAACCCACAAAAATGCAGGAACAGTGTTTGTAATTTATCTCGATGAAGTATCCTAGTCAGAAAAGTTTTTGCACTAGAGCAAAAAAAACCCGAAAGTGACACTAAAATCTGAATTACCCCCACAACTGTGACAGAGGAATAATTTACCTCTTTTATTACAAATAATAAAGAGAAATCTCATAAGGATGAAAACCATTTTCAAAGGAGTTCACTACACTGTCAAGCCAAGATCATACAAGATTATACATAAAAAAAAGTCATTGTCTCCCATTGTCTTAAAGCCTACATCCTCCTCTTGACATCCCATTTCATGAAAACCTAGCTATAGTAATGACCTGCACAACACACACACACACAAGACACACACACACCAGGAGAAAGAGAAGCGTTAGCTCATCCACCAGATTAAAATAACATGATTAAATATGGAAAGAGAACAGAGGTCTGAGGGGCTCCTGCGGGACTTCATTAGGGCAAATTGCCAAAGAATGAAACATGAGTTAGCCAAGAGAGACTGCGGGCTGGGCCAATACCGCCGGGACCCCGGAGTAGCAGCCGCTGTTATACCGCCGCAGCTTCACAGTCAATGTGTGAAGCGCACACACACACACACACACACACACACACACACACAGACACAGAGCTACCAGGAGACCCCCTGCTCGCTGACACACACAGTGTCACAATTGACCGGCCAAAAGCGGGCAAGCTTGAAAACCGCCGCTGCCAGAGAAAGAGATAGACGAGGACCCCACCCCCACAATCCACCCAAACATCAAGCCTGAACATCTGAATAGCTCACAACAGAGTATGGGTCTGTGTGTGTGTGTGTGTGTGTGTGCACACGCGCTGTATGTGTCCATGTGCCTCCCTCCCTGTGTGTTTGTTTTAACTGCATTCATTTTTCATATCGGCTGGAGAGAAAAAAAAAAAAGGCAATGATCTTTTTTTATTGTCTCCGTGCAATCTCTCACACACCCAGTCCCACAATAGTTAAGACTTAATCAACATTTAATTGGTGTCTTGCTCTGCGTATCTGCATATGCATATTCCCGCTGCCTGCCGTCCTCAAATAAAACACAACAATGCCACGCTCCTGTCAGGATTAATTCCCCGGCAAACAGTTTGTTTTTTTCTTATTCTGAAAATAAATCAATGCAATGAATATTAATGTGTGAAAGTGTAGCACTTGGTGGAAGAGCTACTATCAAAACCGCCGTGCCCTTCTCTCTTTGCAAAGCGATGACGGTAAGAGGCCATTAAATAGTGATGAAGAGAGGTCAGCAGTGGAGTCGTGGCTATACATACACACGGAAATGCACATGTACATGTACGCGCACACACACACACACACACACACACACACTAAGCGGAGAGCCAACAGGCTAGTGTATCCCTCCTCTGGGAGAGCGAGAGAAGCCCCAGCCATTCTCTGGTACCAGGAGGTAATGGCACAGAAAACCTCGCTAACCAACTCCAATTATCTCCACCAGGCCTCAAGGTGAGCCCCCCAACTGGCATGATTTACTCTCAGGTTGAAAGGGAAAGCGGGAACCTCTCTCTGCTTCTCTTCTTCTCAGGCTGGGTGGCTAGCTTGGGGGAGTGGGCCAAGAGGCGGGGGGGGGGGGGGTTACTGAAACTAAGATAATCATTTCTAAAACAAATCTAGATTTATTTTTGGCTCTCTCCAAAGTGGCGGTGTGCACAAGATAAGGTAACGCCAGAGGAATAGCTTGCATATTTCCCTCTCACATTCAGCGTAAAATAAACCTCTGTGTCCTTGGTTCAGGTCTTATAACAGATAAGACCGATCGTAAAGGAAGGCAAAACAGAAAGAACAAAATGAAAGATAATTTAACAAATTTGAAATCATGCCCCCCCCCCCCCCTCCTTTTTTCTTTCTGAGGGCGGCTTCACAGGAGACTGGGTCGTGAGAGGCTAAGGCTGATAAAATATTTGCCAGGCTGATAAATAATAGATGAGTGGAGCCAAATGGCTTACACGCTCCACAAAAGACCTAGGTGCTTAATATTCCATTCAATGGAGAATCACAGATACAGTCCCCAAGAACAAATACAGGATTAGGTGCTGGGTCCAGTCCTCAGGGGACCAGAGCTCTGCCCGGTAATGAGGGGCTGCCTTGCCTGCGTTTGTGTGTGTGTGTGTGTGTGTGTGTGTGTGTGTGTGTGTGTGTGTGTGTGTGTTGCCCCTTCCTCTGAGAGAGGCTAACCGATTATACAGCGACAGTCTGCATCAAAAAGCAGTTGTGGTCTTTGGTTCTGCCCTGAGAGCTTTCCTAACGCTCTGTAGCCCAGACAGAAAGTGTCCACACTAATGCTGGCTTTCCCAGATCCCTTCAATGGGACTAAAGGTCAGTGAGACAGACAGAGAGAGAGAGAGAGAGAGAGATTTGGGGAGAGATGGGAGGGGGAGAAGGAAGGACGAATGACATGGAGGGGTAAAAGTTGCACCTACAATACTGTAAATGCTGAAATACTGTAGGCAGAAGTAAACCTGAGAATGAGAGGTCAGAGACCGGTGTTGTTAATTATGGGCCCTACGGTCTTTTCAAAGGAAATTAACCACTGATGAACACAGCTATCAACAATTTGAACGTGTGGGCGGCAACCCTAAGTCATCGAAGACGCTGTTTGCCAACCATCAAAGGGCTCTCCATATTCAGGTCTGATCTTATTCCCTGTGCGTTGGAAACATCTGCCTTAGCGGCGCTGACAGCCCTTCGGCGGTGATGTTTCCTTAAAGAGCAGGACCCAACAGAGACCTCAGATCTTATAAACACTGAAACTCTGAGCTCCAACTCTGTAGGCTCAGTCAGCAACACAGTGTGTTTCCACCCACGCCGTTCCTCTGTACCTGAGAAACCGGACACGTTGAAGGGAAACACAGATGGAGAGGCATAAAGTGGAGAAAGGGCCATTGTAAGGGCTTGTACACACTACGTTGAGATATTACGTTACCTGTGTAGTATAAATGGGCAGTGCAGAAGATTGAGCCCTTTGACCAGATAGTGGAATAACAGCTCAGGCGCATTCCCTCCACTCGCTCTTCTTCTCAGAAACCTATTGCACATGTTAAATTAGAGTCACAGCAGAGTGAGACCGTGGGCAAAGGGATTCAACTTGACGGGAGAAACAATATCACTACAGTCATCTCCTCACACCTGGCTAAAACACTCATTTCTCCATCTCTTTCCTCACTTATTCTCCTGTTCCCTTTCCTTTCCGCTCTTCCCATCTCATTTTCTTCCCATTTCTTCATTTCTTATTCTGTTTTCCTCCTCTGCTCCTGCTGTCCTTCTGTCCGCGGCTACGACTTCCTCTCGCTAGTTTCTCGGTTCGGTTTATCTGTGCGCGCTAGCCTCCCTCTCTCTCTCTCTCTCTCTCTCTCTCTCTCTCTCCCCTCCCCGCGCCGAGGAAGTCACCAATTACTGGCGCTCTGCTTTCCCCTCTGTTGACAAACGCCGGTGTCAGACCCGGCACAACGCAGGTGTGCCACTAACAAGTAGGTGGCACGGGGAGAGAGAGAAAGAGGGCACGCAGGACAGCGCAGACACAGCCAACGCCAGGCCTCCCACGCATGCACACACACACACACACACACACACACACACTCACACACACACTCTCACACACAAAGACGTAAGGCATAAGGTACATGCACCTGTGAATGCAGAAAAACACACACAAACAGATGCATACAAAGAGACGCAGGGACACAAATGTCACACACACACACACACACAGGCATGTACGGTTCCACGCACACCCACAATCCTGTGCACGCAAGCATGTGCGCGGTCACACCCGCACAACACACACACACACACACACACATTAACTCAGACACATGGCATGGGCTGAGATATGTCTATTGACTTAACAAGAGGGGAAGGAAGGGGGAAGACATCCCGATGTTCTGCAGCCGCCCAACAACAGAGAGACACATTAAGAGACCCAGTAAGAGGTAGGCAAAGTCAGAGAGGCAGAGAGAGAAAGAGAGGTAGTCAGAGTGAGTGAGAGACAGACGGAGAGACAGAGAGAGAGTGAGAAGAGAATATGTCAGCGAGGAAGAATAACTAAGAAAGATAGAGAGAGAGAGAGAGAAGTCAGGGAAAGAGAGGGGAGAAACAACAGAGGAGGAGAAGGCAGGAAGCAGAGAGGCAGCTGGCACTCTAGGGCACGGTGGATGGATGGCTCCTTGTTAGCATAGGCCTGACAGGCTGATGAGAGGGGTGCTGTCAGCCAGTGCTGGGGCTGGGGCTTGTGAGTTTGGGCTGAGGCTGGGCCTGAGAGCTGGGGGGCCTCGGCAGACGAAAGACGCGCTAGCGGGGCGGGGGCGGGGGGGTTGGGGTTGTCCTCCCAGCTGACTAGTTAGAGGAAGGCGTGATGCAGCCCCATTATACGGCCCTATGACAAGGCTGCACGCTCGGCTGGCTCCCTGCCCCTGCGCCACTGCCACTCGGCCTTTTAAAACAGCGGTACCGCTCACCTCCGGTCACGAAACAGCAATAAGTTGACTGATGCATTGTTGTAAGATCATGATTTATTCCTTTGCTGTTGGCTGCCTGCGAGACGCGCCGGCCATGTACCGGCAGACTGACACAGTGGGTTCACTGGGGGCTTTAACACAGGCAGCACCTAGAGCAGGCAGAATATATGCAGCATATCTGCTTGTGTGTGTGTGTGTGTGTGTCTTTCCACTTACTCTCTATTCCTCTTTCCATCTCTCTCTGCTTGGCTGAGAGTCTGGACAGCGGAGGAGGTGGTAAAAAGCAGCTGGATGGTACTACCAATGTTACTAACAATACCTTCTCTCATACACCCTCGATCTGTGGCAAGCAGACTCTGCAAATATTACCTGTCCATCCGGTGACTGCTAACACTCACTTTAACAAACGATTTGACAAACTCTGACATTAATTATATATTTCTTGTCCTTTAGGATATCTGATCAGAAGACGGTGGTGGGGATAATGAGCCGGGCTCCTTTTAGAGGGGAATGTATCCAGTTAGATAGCGAGTTTCAGGAATCCTACTAGTCATTTTGACTTGAACTGGGAGGTCAGTCTATCCAGCAATAGAAAATAAAAGCATCACAGGAACAGTAATAATACACGGCCTGCCTGCAATCCCAGTGGAAATGTGAAAATACCTTTGTACTACAGTGCCTGACATATATAGCTACCAAACCAAAACACCTCTCCCAGAGGAAGATGGATGGATAGACGGATGAGTGGATGAAGGATTGCAAAGGATAAAAGGCTTACAGAGGTGGAGGTCTGATGTGGAAGCGCTTAAAATATCCTGCTGGCATATATTCGTTAAATAAACCAGTGAAGATTTGTCTCCATGCCGCAGAAAACTGTAAATCACAGGCAGAATCACCCCCATCCCTCTCCCTGCTAAAAAAGAAAAAACATCCTCACCCACGGGTCTGATAATTTACACCGCGTAACCCTGGTGTCACGGCACAGCGTGCTGCCTAGACCCTGAGCAGAGGCGCTGCTGGTCTGAGCTGTGGGGGGGGCGGGTGAAATTCTCTGCGGGTTGGGTCATTTTTACAGCTCCCCCAATTGTGGGTCATATGGGAGACCTTGGGTACCATGGTGTCTCCCCACCACCACCACCACCACCGGGCCCCCCCCGCCCGCAACCCTGCAGATACGGCAGGGCAGGGCCGGCTACACCGCAGATACAGATAGGGGCTTGGATGACATCACTCGCCTCTCCCCCCTCAACTGTCATAAACATTTGGCTCTGCCCCGTTAGCCGTACAGATAAGGGGGACGGGATGTAGGAGGGAGGGAGGGAGGGAGAGAAAGAGAGCGAGATCTCCCCCAGACAGACAGACAGATAAAAGTGACTAAAACTATGTGAGAGAGTTAGAGCTGTAATAACTGATAATTTAGGGCTTTTTGGCCATTAAAATGTAGCAGCTTTAAGACAAACAGTCAAATATAATCCTGCTTTAGTGTGGTTTTCGCAGCTTGTCAGAGCTCAGCGATAGCGAGGCTGTCTGACTGCAGGATGCCAGGGCAGGCGGGGTGGGGGGGCTACAGATCACACTCTCTTTACACAAGTAGGGTAGCCATGTCAGATAAATATTCTCTTCTTAATACTTAGGGTTTGATATCCTGCTGGAATATTGATGAAGAGCATCATGTTCAATCTCAGAAACAGTCCCAACATTTGAGCTATTACACTTTTTTGGGAGGGCAAATCAGCGGGAGCATAAGGCATTTTATGTGTTAGCTAAATATCCAAATTGGATATGAACTCCAAATAGCAGCCTTAGTTCTCTACAGCTATAAATTACCGACAGATTCTGACAATACGGTTTTTAGGAGAGAGATGAGATAGCCTACAAGACGTCGTCTAATATGACACAGAGGAAACACACCATAAAATTATATTTTATGACTGAAAGTTTTCAGTCACTTTGTATCCGTGGGAACATTAAATATTTATGCAGAACACCAGAAGAGCAACGGTCCTAACCCAAGCGTCCTTCAAGTGGTTGAAATATTTGAAAGCGTCTTCTAAGCTATTTGTCTCCTGTGCCTGACAGGACATAGCTGATGAGTGTCTGCAGCTGAGAGACTGACTGGGAGGGAGCGGACTCACAGTGCTAAGCTTGCTTGAGGTAATGATGATGCGCCGTTCGTGCAGCATGCTGGCGTAGAGCTGGATCATGTTGTTGACGTCCACAGCCACAAAGTACTCTGTCAGGTTCCTCTGCAGACAGACAGGGACAGAAGGATACGCAGGTACATAACACACAGACTCAACCTCACACAATGTGACTCCTCACTCTAGACTTCACACAACGACTTGCTTACTGGAACATGTCTAGGCTACACAGACTGTGTACTGTACTGTATGTGTACATATAGTACTGGCTGTAAACATACTTCAACTCTGTGTTCACAGTTATGCAGTGAATGTCAATAGATCAGAACTACTCATTTAAAGAGAGGCACAGCAGCATCTGTCTTTTATCTGTCTGGTTTCATCATGTTTGGACAATGGATATCAGTCAACTGCTTATATTCACCAGATTACACTGCAATGGTTTTCATCTGCTGCCCGCTGCTGAAAAGACATGTTGTACTTGCTACGTGTTTAATATAAAATCAAGGAGGATCTTGTATTCTACTTGAACACTTGAATTCCCATGGTGGTCACTGGGCTTTAACATGAACAGCATCAGCAGCACGAGAGGTAGACTCAAACAGCGGGATGATGCAATCATTTCAAAAGGTGACAAGTGTATCTGATCAAATACAGCTACAGGTAGAGAGAAGTTTCCAAAAATGAGGGATCTCTCTCTCCTCCCCTTTCTCACTCGCTTTCATGAAGACTTACGCTCTCAGGGATAGTTGGCAGTCCGTTGATATCCGGGGCGATGAAGTAGGAGTGCTGCAAAAACACAAACATACAGGAGAAAGAAGGGGGAAGGTCACGAATGAAGCGCACCATTTGCACAGGATGAGGGGAATAGGGGGAAAAAAGGCCCTTCACTTTGTTCTATGATTTATGGCTCATCTTCTCCTCTGTCTATATGAATTGCTGAGCTGGTGTCTGAACTGTGGCGATGCTTTTATCAGGCCTAGAGAACAGAGAAAGCTCAATAGCGGCTGGGCTCCCCATAGACACAGACTGGGGTGATGTCTCCGGTGGAAAACGGAGCCTTTATTTAAGCATTAAAGAGGCTTGCACAGAGCACTGACACACAGACACACAAGCATGCGCGCACATGTGCACACACGGAGCCACGTGCACACATACAGACATGTACACTCACTGATGCAGCTACACACACACACACACACACACACACACACACAGGTTGTTTAGAGGATCACAGGGCTGCCTGTCTCACTTTGGGAGAGCAGGGCAGGTTCAGTGTTCAGATCAAAGGGGCCTGAGAGAGGTACTGTTTGGAGACAGGTAGACAAACCACCAACTGAAACACACTATTCTCTCTTTCTCACACACACACACACACACACACTCTCCATTCCCTCGCCTCTCGTGTCCTCGGTACACCTGTATTTCTCTAGGCCTCAGCTCGACCATCTGTTGCTGCTCCATGCCTTAATCCGCTGGAGTTTCTACAGGAGATGTTCTCACACTGCCAAGGCAGTATTTAGAGAAAAACATTACATATTATTTGGTCTTTACAGGGCAGGGTCCTAACTGGAGACTTGAGCTACTGACTTACCGATGCAAAATACTGTAAAAATAACATGTTTAATTCAGGTTAACATACAGTAAAATGTAACAGAATCACGTGATTAGGACTATGCACACATACAAAACCAGAAACCCCACCAAATAGAAATATCAATCAATCAATCAATCAAGTTTATTTGTATAGCACATTTCATACACGGAAGCAATTCAAAGTGCTTTCCATGAGATTTAAATAAGAGGTAATAATAAGGTTTTACATGCTTTCATGCTTTCATCAGTCCAATCATAGAGACATGAGAGCATAGACAGGAGAAAATGCCCACCACCTGGAAGAGCTGATCAGGTTCAGACAAACAAAAAAAACATAAAACGAACCTGACATTTGGCACATGTTCAACATGGTCCAGCTGAACGAATGGACTGAGTGTGTCAGGACTTGCTAGAGCTGTGGGATTTACTCTAATGGTGATGTTGTTTGGTGACGATGGTGTTTATTGGAAAAAAACACTAATGAAAGAGCTGTGGACCCACGACTGTAACTCGGAAGAAATAAAGTACTAAGGATGTGAATCTCTCCTTCTTAGACCAATTGCTATGTAAACATATAAATATCTTTGAGTCAACAATTTGATAAGATTTAATTTTTGATTTCATCTGATACAATCCAATATAAAACATTTCAACTCGATTCAGTGACATTTATTTAGATTGCAGAGTTTAGTTGTTATGTTGGCCTCTGGTTGGGACGGAAGTGGTGAATAACATTATGTAGCGAACTAATTCAAGATTATCCAAATAAAATCAATTTCTGACCAGTTGCACATTTTATTGTCATACATAATTACTAAATATCTTTCTGGAGCTTGACAACATAAATAACCTTCTCAATTTCCTCCATATTTTACATTCTTTCAGCAAAGGGAAAAATCTGACCCAAGCTCCAGAAAAGTATTCAAGCAAAGCACTGCTAGAAACCTCCTCCAAAAGAAAGGAGGGCTAACCAGCCTTATGATGCAAAGCATCTAAATAGAAGTGACAGTGTTTCTGCAAATTAAAGAGATTGTAACCGATTGTAATGATAGAAAAAAGTGCAACGGTGGAACACAGCTACTTATTTTTTGTTTGTTTGACACTGCAATGTTATATTTGCTGTAAAACAAATTAAAATGTACAAACACATGTATAACTCTCTGAGTGCATGTGTGTTAAGTGTGAAAAAGCTGAGAATAATTATCATGAGCACAGTCCATAGTGAATGCAGCATAAACCACAGCTACCAAGGGAAGGGGGGAGTCGCAGTGACACGGAGTGGGAAAGAAACATTAAAAAAGAAGCACTAATATAGCAATCAATATTTATGATTTTGACTGTGGAACTGGGTTTCCCCGGTCAAAAGAGGGTCAATATGATTTGGTAAGCATTATATGTCCAAATAAGCATTTAAAGTGACATGGCTGATGCCCACAAAATAGGCCTATGCCATCTTTGATTGCATTTGCAACTTCTGCACCAAGGAATGGCATGAAAACCCCTAAATAATGAAGTGATGTAACAACTTGTTAGAGTGGACTCTATCTGTCTCTATCTGTTTCCCTTCCCTGTGTGCTAAATAATGCTGCTCTACAAATCAATGGCAGTGTGATAATCACACACAACTCAACTCAACCCAACATGTACCAGGCCCTCATTGGCTGCTTGCTTGCTTATGTTTTTTTTCTTCCAAAGACATGTTTATATAAAAACATGGAATGTGGGTTAACTGGAAAGGCATCAAGGAGATTTTTTGAGCACAATTGCCTTTGCTTTAAACATAAACTATAAAAGAGAAAGAGAAAAAAGACTTTTGATATTCAGAAAGAGAATATAGCTGTGTGGAATAGCATTAATCATTTACAAAGTTTGATTGTTTTCCAGAGGAGAAGAAACATACACCAAGGCCCAGGATAGTTTGTTTTTGTTATATTTAAAAAGATAGCGCAGCTTATTTGGCCAAATTGGAAAGCCTGTGGCTCCCATGCGATTAGTGCAGCGGCGGTTTCAGATTTCACAGCAGCCTTTCTCCCTCCTCCCATTTCTGCCGCTCACTCATTCCCCTCCACTCACCGGCTCCTTGCTTCGCCGATCTCTCAGTACTTGCCCAGTGGCAATATACAAGTGCTCATTCTTGCACATTGAGAGGGGGAGAGAGAGCAAAACAGGGTTCACACATGAAAGGGGACAATGATCCTTTTTCTTGGTTGCCACGATAAAACAAAAATCTCTCTTTTTAGGGAATAACTCTGCTTCATCAATTAAATATCAAACTTGTGGCTCCTCCAGAAAACAGATGAAACCATCACCTCTGTTCTCCGGGGCTTCTTTTCCAATGAAGCTCTGAGATCGAGATGAAAAGATTTTTTTAATATATTTATTTATATATAGCTCATAAAAAGCTGACAGTAAAATAGGATATCACAAGGAATTTTAATTTAACTTGTTAACCTTTGTGCAGATATTATTGATTACCTCATATTAGTCTTGCTATGTTACAAATTAATTTGTGTAATTAGACGTATAGCCCTCTGAGACCTGATGGCACAGAGGAGAAGCACAGTAGCTTGTTTAATTAGTCCAAAAAAAGGAACGGTGGTCCTCAAGGACAAAGGCTAAAACCGTAACTCTTTTGATCCCATTACGGTGTGGCGTCTAAACAACTCAGAAATAGAGATATTAGTGAACAAAACATTATCAGTTTAGCAGTCCCACGGAAAACCATTACTTTTATATAGGCCAGACTTATGGGAAAGAAAACGGTTTAAGAGTGAGTGTTTTATGTATGAGCTGGAAACACCCGGTGAGATAGTGTCAGAGTTAACTCAAACACAGGCCGACTTGGAGGGGCCGGCTCTTGATAAGGAGACATGACGAGTTGTGAAAGAGCCCTTCAGGTGTAAACACATCCAGCTCCGGCTTATCGCACAGAAACCTGTTAGCGCCACTTCTTGTTTCCAAACAAAGTGTCAGTCCTTGGCCCTCTGTGTCTCTCCCTTCGCTTCTACCTACCTTAATCTCCTCCTCCTCTCCTCTTTCTGCCTGATCATCTCTCCCTCTTGCTATTCAATCATAAGCCTCCCCTCCATGTCAACCCTCACCCTCTACCCTTTCTGCCGTCTTCTATCTCCTCCTCTCCTCTTTGTGTCCATTTCCCTCCACTTCTGCTTATTCCATTTCTGTTCTCTCCTCCTTTTTGTCTCCACTTCTTTCTATTCCAACTCTCTCTAATTATAACTACTCTACCTTATTGCCATCATCTCCTCTTCCTCTCCACTCCCGCATCGCCTTCATTCCATAACGTACCTCACCCCTCACGCTACCTCTGTCCCTCCCTCCCTCCCTCTTTCCGCCTCTCCTCTCGCTCGTCTTGCCCTCTGGTAAGACGCGATATGAGATCTATACCTACCACACTCAGGTTGACTGGCGTGAAGGGCTTTGGCACGGGCAGATCATACAGAGAGTTCAGCATGTCGTTCAAGTCATTTTCCTGGGGGAGAGGAAACAAACAACAAAAGACAAACACAAAAACATAAGACAGGTGAGATTGTTAATTTCTTTTTTTTCTAAATGGCATGAATTAAACGTCAATCTCGCAACAGCGTTGGGAACGGCGCTCCCGCAGACCGGGGGGCAATCCCGAAGCGAGGCCTGAAGGGCTCCAAAACATCCGACTGACACGCGTTTAACGAGCAATGGTGAGGTTAAGAGACGGCTGAGCGCGGGGCTGCAGACGCTTATTATCCCCGCAGCGTTGATTTACGGCCGAACGTGGGCTGTCAGTAATTAAGCAGGGGTCCCCGCTCCAAAGACAGGGGCTTTAAGAAGCCATCAGAGAGCCGGCTCCACCACAGAACAGGCCCCGAGATCATTCATCCGGCATTTACAGGCTCCACGACAACACTGCTATTCACACTCTCGGGCCTCCAGGAGAAGCGAGGGGGGGGGGACGACAGTTTGCAACACGTAGTTAAACTAAACCAACTGCTGTGATCGCGGACATTGTTGTTTGTTTTCTTCTTCTGTTCACTCAGAGAAGATTGCTTTGGTTTTGGCTATGAGCCGTGGCTTGTTTGAAGGAACGTGTGTGTGTGTGTGTGTGTGTGTATGTATGAGCCGAAGAGTCAAGTCAAGAGAAAGAGGCGGCGATATACAGTGAGAGGAGGAGAGAGCGAGGGAGGGTGTTAGGGTGTGCGCGATCGAACAGCCTCCTGTCATGAGAGGCTCAATGCTCACACGCATGGTCAGCAACACGGCCTGGGGAAACAGTTCATTTACCCCTCGCCTTAAACCCTCATCGCTCTTCTGTCTTCCCTCGTCTGTCAACATCCCCCTCTCGCCCGGAACGGACAGCGGGGTAAATAGAAACCAAATCATGCACACTAACACTTCAGTCACCCAGGATTTCCAGCAATCTTTCTGTCTCTCTCTCTTCCTGTCTCTCTCGTTCCCTCACACCACACACACCGTCCTATTCTGTCTATCTCACTCTCTCTATAGATTTGATTGTCCTGTTGAAATCATTTCAAATGACAGAACTGAGTCTCTGTGTGTGTGTGTGTGTGTGTGTGTGTGTGTGTGTGTGTGTGTGTGTGTATATATGATGTGTTTATGTATGTGTGTTGTGTGATTGTGTGTGTGCATGCTTGTGTTTGTGGGTGTCTACTCTAACAAGCCTCAGTCCTGATCACTCCTCTCTCAGCAACTTGGGAGCAGTAGGGACTACATGACAATTGAACACAGTCCCAAAGCTCTATGCGTTTCTCCCTCGCTCTCCCTCCCTCCCCCCCTCCCCCTTTCTTTTTCTTTCCCTCTCTACAGTCTAAACATGGGAACATCACCTACACCCTGCGCTAGAGACTGCACATCTCCCCAGTTTGTTGCATATTTTACATTTCCCCTCCCATTGCTAGTACAATGCAGTGAATAGTCAGGGGAAAAGAGTTTTGTGAAGTGTGCGCGTTTGAGTGTGTGTGTGTGTGTGTGTGTGTGTGTGTGTGTGTGTTCTAAACGATTTGTTTTCCAGTAAATCATCAGGAATAACTTCCAGTGTCAGATCAGCGTTTGGTCTGTGAAATGTCAACATTGTTGCTGCTAACAACGGGAGCCAAGTCTAGCCCAAGACGGTGAACACAACTTGCACACGAAAAGACAACAGCGTACAGAGGAAGAACAGAATGCAGAAAATATCTTACCACAGCCGAGTTTCAGAAACACAAAACTGTGTGTTCTTGCTTCTCAGTCAACTCGTGCTATCACGTCAAAACATTATTTACTTACACTGTGTTTAACATATATAAAACTGTAAATGATAAATACGTGGAAGGTGATTGATTACCTGGTGTTTAAGTAAGTAGTCTGCCAGAGTGTTGAGCAGCTTGTAGTAGATTTCAAACCATGGTAGATAACTGGAAGGGTTAGCCAGAGAGACAAAGATATATGTTAACATTTTGTAAATGCAGAAGATCTAATTCATATCACCATCATGTAAACATCACAAACATTATTTATTTTTTTTTGCTTTATTCACAAGCACAACACAGAGACAGGATAGGATGGAGACAGATTCTTTAATCTACAAGGCCCAGTGTCTATAAATGAGCTAAATTCATGCTCTACTGTACAGTACATGAGCTCAGCATTAAGTATAGCCTTACAATATTATGTGTGCAGTGGTCAATGTCCTTTTGCTATAATTGCAATGTGGTGATCAAATGTCTATGAGACTTTTTAAAAATGCTGCGCAGTGCAATACGATGTGTTATTAATCCCAGCTATAGCTAATCGAAAGCACAGAGAGTCTGACATGTAGCTACAGTACGAACAGTAGTAAAAGCTATCTAGTCCTTGTTACGACATTCTTCGTACTCAGCGCCCTGTGCATTGTATGCATTCCTGTCATGTCTGCTCTTTGAGCTGGAGGGAAGGGAGGGTGGAGGAAAAAAAAAAAAAAAGAAGAGGGATTTAGTTTCTTCCACAAAACAGCGCCAGGCCACCGTAGCTTTTGGTGGATGCGGAGGGATGCTATGGTTTACAAGCATGCTGCTCCCAGATGCACAGGCTTAGCTAAGGCACGGACCAAGATGCCTCTCCCTTCCTCCGACTCCCCCACTCCCTGCTTCTCTTTTTACCCTTCAAATATTAAAAAAAAATCCTTTGCTTTATCTAATTAATGTAAAATAAATTAACAAGCTAAAAATTATTTATACTGCAGTGTTTGTGTTAGAGCTAATCACTAAATACACAAACCATAAGCTAAAAGCATCTGCAGCATGGCTTTCTTTACAAGGTTGACATATTCTTGGCCAAGTCGACTTGGTTTCGTGGTGGAAGATGGCCAACATTTTGTTTTGGTTTGAAGGTTGTGAGGGCTCAGTTCATTTAATGTTATGCAATTAAATAGTAAAAACACGGTGTCGTATCGAACCGAGGTATTGAATTGTTATTTCGTTTTGGCTTTTAAACATGCATTTTTGAACACTTCGTGAATAATTCTAGATTAGGGCTGCTTCGCATTGAAATTAAGTATATAGAAACTCCCACGAATGCTTCATTAACTTTGCTCGCCTGAATGCAGGGGTTGAAAAATAAATGAGCGACCAAATTAATCAATCAATCAAAAGTGGACCCTCATTTGCCCACTGAATGCTCGCTGAGCATTTGTTTATGTCATTATGTGGACGTGGTCCGTTTTCAAACACAACAAGTCATTAAAACATCCACGTTAAAAAACAGACAAAATCAAAAAGTAGATAAAAGCTGCATTTTCGATTTCCTTGGTCATGTAATAATAATTCTGTGGTTTGAGTGAGTTTTTATAGGCCAGTGAAGTCCTGCTCAGGCAGTGGGCTGGATACTAAGGAGTTGCAGGGCATGGGTCACTGGCTGCTCTGTAGACTGGAATTAACAGACAACAAGAAAACAATAAAGTGAACCTAATGCAAATTTTCATATCGCTAAATCCGCAAGGGGCCAATGACAGGCCGGGTTCCCGGGGAAGTGCAGCCAAGCGCACCAATCAGAGAGGCTGAGTGACCATTAGTCTGAAACAATCAGCCTCTTAACATGCCAATATTTTGACATCTGCATGACGATTTAGTGCAATCAGGTCACACTCTCAGGAGAGACCACATCAAACATGCATATGTTAATTCCCATGCTGACCGGAAATCAACCTGAAGACCTATTTCTGCCACGCCACACCATATAGCACATGAAGTCAGTTTACATTCAACCATTACGAATGCAGCCTGATATAATGACGAAGAGGGAGAACAAAGCCTGAGTATTATCTGCCTCCTCTTTGCCTCCTCTTTGCCTTTTGTTTAAAAAGCCAGGCTCCTGGACGTTAATCCTTCATTTTTCACAGTTGAAGGGGATGTAAATAGGACTCTCGCTGTCAGAGGAGCCGTCAGGCCTCACAGATCTCACAGTCATTACACTCCTACACCAAGGTGCTGTAAATCCTTTGTTTTAGAGGCAAATGCATGATTGCTGGTGGAGGCAGCCAAGCACAGCTTATCAAGATATCCACTGCTCAGGAATACTCCTCTAACATCTAAGCACAATAGGAAATGGGGTTTGTGCTTTATTCATTAAATGCAATGAAATGAATCCAACTTAAAGGGGGGTTGTTTTGTTCCACTAATCCCCCCCCCCCCCACCACCTCTCTCTCTCTGTTGATGTAAAGTTAAAGTTTGGAAAGCTTGGGGAGATACTCCTACTCTTCACAGTTCATTGCTCAGATCTGTTTGTGCTTCGCAAATCCTCCGATAGAGAGAGAGGCATCCATCACTGGCGCACTCGGTGCGTGGGGGCCCCGCAATCTCTCCTGCCATTTTAAACACATGTCTTCTCAAAGTGCCATGTACTCAAAGAGTGAACCAGCTAATCTGCAGCCCACTCACAACCCCTCATGCTCCTCGTCCTCGGCTCAGACCACCTCGCAGCACAGAAGAATCTGGCATAAGACAGAGGGTGGGAGCGCCATTAGGCCTCATAACTACACTATTACAGATTTGAGCTTCCACAAATACCAATATATCTGAACTAAGCCTTTCAAAATGGGTTTTCACAAGCAGTGTATATATTCACAATAAACAAAAACGATGGCAAATTGAAAAGTACCAAAACATGATTTGCAACATCTCTATATATAATGAGGACACTGATACTCCTACATTATAATATGCCTCGGTAGTTAAGGTGTTTGATTACACCTTTTGCTGCCATAAAGTACCTGTTGGGTGTTAAGCGCAACACTGTTTCTCCTATTCCCTGGATGGGTCTTAAATCTCCCTCAACGCCCAGCCCGTGTAATCATAAGTCATCTTGCACCTTGTAGCTGGCTCAGTGGAAGATTTGATTACACCTTTACTTTCCCGGGTCAAGGGTTAAGTACAGGGAAGGAAGTGTCCTCTGGCGGCCCGCTAAGTGACCACTAACCAGAGCAAGGCCGTTCCTAAGAAGTATCCCAAAGCCTGAGCCATCAAATAAAACTGCCTTTTTCATCTGTGAGCCACTCACATGTCAAATGGCAATTTCTTTCCCCCAAATGTGAGAGAAGGAACATGAGAGAGGGCGGGGGGATAGCGGCGTAAAATGGAACCATTCTGGGGTTTTTATGTTTTTTTTTTTTTTTTTTTAAAGGTTTCGCCTGAAGGGAACGTGGCCCTTTCGGCCGGGGCTTTAGCCTTGAGACTACAAAGGGCTGTCCACATAAAACTGTCCTACTCATTAAGGCACTTCCTCCTGTAAGCGGAGGTGACAATTTTATGGTCGCAGCACTTCAACAATCACAGAGACACAAACTGTTTTAATTACTTTTATTTTATATCCATGGGCAATCATAGACTAAATGAATAGAGACTAGTGGGCCCGGGCCTTCCTGCCTCAGATTTTAACTGGACAAATTTACAGATAATTCTTTAAGATCAAATTGTGTATTTATCTCCTTCCTTCCTTTTTAAACCAATCTGCTGTGTATGTTTTTCATATTAATTTAACTAATATGTCAAAATGGGAAGCAGTTTGAAAAACAATAAACAAAGAACATAAACTTTTTTATCAATAGCCTTGGTTTTCCAATTGATGTGAGAATCCCATTTGTACATTTGTTTTTCTACCATGAGATATCTAAAATGCATGTTTTTGTTATCATGCTTTAGAATATTTTCACTAATCTTTTCCCAACACAGTGGGGTCTATTTTAGAAAAGAAAGAAAAAAAACAGGGGGGAAAAACAAAGAGCTGGGAAGTACATGCACACACAAATTAAAATATACACAAAAAAACTTTCTATACATTATTTTATTATAAATGAAGCAAGCCATGCAAACTACTCAGAATGCATAATGAATTTTATACATCATATGTCAAATGAATTAGCATGTCGAACTCAGCGAGAGGGACAGGGGAGCCTCTGCTAATTGGCAGCGAAGCTTCATGCATAATTATGGGCCAAGCGTCTTTGCCGTCGCACTGTGGCAGTAGCCGAATAACGAGGAGAAAAGAGAGAGAGGGAGAGAGAGAGGGAGAGAGAGAGACAGAGAGAGAGAGAGAGAGAGAGAGAAAAGAAAAACAAAGGCCATGGAGGCTGGCCGGGAAGGGTGGGTGGTGTGGGGAGGAGGGACGCTGTTCTTCACAGCAGCTCATCAGGGCAGCGACAAACCCACGACTGTCCGTCAACAGCCACACAGACACACAAAAACACACACACACACACACACACACACACACACACACAAACACACACAGACAGACAGACGGACAGAAAGAAGCGAGAGCAGACCTACAGAATTGCTGCTTTACATTAACAGAGGAAAGAAAGGGCTTTTTGTTCCTCTTTTCATTTTCTCAAGGTTTTTTTGTTCAACTGCTTAATACAGTCATTAAAAATGGATTTGTTTAGTATTCTTCTCAGTTTATTCTAAAGTGCATGCACAGTAGGTTGTGTTGATCCTTTCGTATTTACACTGAGTAAGCCTGTCCACTGAGATTAGCACTGGAGTGCTCCTTCTTTGTAATAGCAGTAGGTAATTACATCTGTAAAAACATTGTGTCAACACACAATTACATGGGAATTAAACGATAATAGCCTTTGTTGCAAAGTAATTAGATGGAAAGAATGAAATTTAAGTTTGGTCTACTTATTTATGCACATTGTGATGAGAACAACCCACCTATGAAATATCAATATCAATATATAAATGTGTTATTCTGGCTTAGTAGTATGAAGTGTGAGGAATAAATGGGAATAAAAACTGTGTTCACTTTCAATATCTGGTGAATTAATATTGGCATCATACTTGAGAGCTATAACTGCAGATATGAAAAACCCCAAAACAACTTATGATTCTGAGAGTGATCCATAGATGAAAATAGGGAGCATTGATTGTGGAGCTCGTCTTGCTGAGTTAATGAAGACATTGATGTAGAAGGTTGGTACACATTTCTGATACTAACACAAAGTTAAATGTGAAAGGTTGCATTTTGTATAGTTGTAGTTGTGAAGTTCAACATAACTCATACCTCCATTTGTCTCTAATTCTGATATTGGTATAATGTCTGGAGCTAGATAAGTTTATTCTTATTAAAGTTGATGATACTCAATATTTCAGAGGGCAGTAAACTCATTAGATCTACATCATCTTGATTATTATTTGAAATATGTCCACTTTGTAGCATTAACTTATTAACTTCAGATGAAACATTTACAACATGTTACCTGAGCAGACATATGCAGACCCTGCAGCCTTGAGTGAGTCGGCAGAAGCCAAACCTCTGTTTGCTGTCGATGTCCGTCAGCACAAAGGTGAAGTTCTGCCCCACCTGACTCTGGGACACCCTGGGACGGGACATGGTGGACAAACACAAATGGTCAGGACCATATGAGGGCTTGGCCCTCAAGTGAATACAAGGGGGTGCAGTAATCATATAATCATGCAAGTTTTAGGTACATCAACTCTGAACACGGTTCAACACAGCTGGATCAGAAACAAATTCCTTACTTCAGTCAAATTCTCACCGTGAACTAAGTCTCCAGTCCAGGTCCATATCTGATGCCACATATTTCCAACATGACTGGTTCAAAAACTGTAGAAAGCCTCGCTAACCCCAAGGTAAATACTGGAGCAGCTCAGTATATTCACACACCACTAGATGGCAGCAGCTCAGCTTCAGTGGAAGAGCATGCAGGCTTTCCCCACCCCCACCCCCTCGCTCTCTCTCGCTTTACAATGGGCCTTTTTACATGTCATTTTCCATGCTGAAAATAAGAGCCCAGCACTCTGCAGGGAGCTGCTGGCCACATCAGACCTATGTTATGTCGAAGAAGATACACTCCCTTATAGTCTTTCACACACTCATAAACATACCACTGAACACTGACACAAGTATAGGCAGGCCATTGCTGACCTCATCAACTTCATCATCATTGTATTTGTTGGTACCGTTATCATTTTTATCAACGTGTGTCATCATTATCATCATCATCATCGCTCCTTTTTTCATTTCTTGAGGTCTTTGGTGAACTGCTGTGATGTCTATTGCTACAGTCAGTGTGTTCTGTATGTCGGAGAATGTCAGATTTGTTAGGGTTTAAGAACAGGAACCCCACACACACACACACACACACAGACATAGACATAGACATAGACAGGGAAATCATTCCACTTTGACAGTCAGTGAATGGTGTGTGGCTCAACCAAGCAGTGCTGGTGATTTGCAGCTCACCGTAACACTATTGTGTGACGCACAACACACAGCTCACCTCATTTCCTTGTTCACATGTATGTGTCTTTGTAAGGGGGAGGAGTGTTCCTAGGTGTGCTCGTGTGTGTGTGTGTGTGTGTGTGTACGTGTGTTCATGTGCACGTGTGTGAAGGAGGTGCAAGTGTGCTTCAGTGCAAAAAAAAAAAAACGGAAACCAGAGAGAGGGAGAGGAATCGTACCTTTCCACGTCAAAGGGAAAGCAGAACTTTGGTATCGTCTGCAGGACCTCCTGAGAAACCAGAACAGAGAGAGACAGACAGCGTTTTAGAGAAACACACATCACAGGGAACACAAATAATAACCGTGGATTTCATTTCATGGGAAACATCCCATGGGCTTTCTCTAAGTGGGCGCTATCAACTGGCTGAACAAAATGAGGATTATTGTTACCACTGCTGATAGCGATCTGACAAAGTCCTTACATCCAAACACTGTAGCCTAAATGCACTTAATCCAAATGAATGGGCAATCTAAAGCACTTCATTTGGCAGAGCGGACTGGGAAGGTTCCCTTTATTTAAACTATGGGGGGGGGGGGGGTTTCCTCGATCCACAGCTTGAATAATTAGCAGTGAATAAGTCCATCGATTATCAGGTGCCAAAGAGAGATGAAAAGATGAGGAGAGAGAGAGGCAGGGAGGCACAGAGAGAGCGAGAGAGAGAGAGAGAGAGAACACCAAGGCTATGGTGGCAGATTGTAGTGACAATGGGCTAAGCAGCTCTGAGGGGTTAAGAGGTAGGAGGGTGGGGGTGGGGGGGTACAAGCCTTCGGGGCTTTACCTCCCAACACCTCCCCTGTGGGTTGGGAGTATGGGTCTGTGTGCTCGGGAGGAGGAGGAGGAGGAGGAGGAGGAGGAGGGGGGGGGTGGGGGGGCCTTTCCACCAGCGGCATATGGATTTAGACAGGGAGCAGGAACAGAGCGGAGCACCATATGGGTGAATCTCTCTCTCTCTCTCCTCTCTCTCTCTCCTCTCTCTCTCTCTCTCTCCTCGACCAGGGCAGACGCCAGCCACCAGGTTCTTCTGCCGTCTGTCTCTCTGCTTGTCTACCTCTCTGTCTGTACTTCTGTCTAGGACTGCCAAGCTCGGAGACTAATCCAGGGGACTCTATGTCGGGACTGCCTCCCTCCCTCCCTCCCTCCCTCTCTCTCTCCCTCCCTCCCTAAGGTCTGACTCTTCTCTCTCATTGGAGATGTCCAAGCTGAGACTGATTCTGCTGCTGATCTCTCTCTCTCTCTCTCTCTCTCTCTCTCTCTCTCTCTCTCTCTCTCTCTCTCTCTCTCTCTCTCTCTCTCTCTCTCTCTCTCTCTCTCTCTCTCTCTCTCTCTCTCTCTCTCTCTCTCTCTCTCTCTCTCTCTCTCTCTCTCTCTCTCTCTCTCTCTCTCTCTCTCTCTCTCTCCCCCCCCCCCCCCCCCAGAGTCGGATCCAGAGGACAGGGTGGGTGTCTTGTGCTGCTGCTGTCGCTGCCTACTGTTGCTAAGACCTCACCGTGGGGAGCAGTCGCTGATTCCCCCCGCCCCCCTGATCAAAACTCAAAGCTGCCACCCCAGCACAACACAACCACCACCACCGACAAGCAACAGCAACAATGAGCTGTGACAGAGGGGGGGATTTGTTTGTATGTGTGTGTGTGTGTGTGTGTGTGTGTGTGTGTGTGTGTGTGTCATGTGTATTTGTGTGTTTGCGTGTATGACGAGTGCCAGCCTGCTTCAAGGAATTTGTGCATTGAATGTGAGAAGGCGGTTAAGCATTTGTGTGTGTGTGTGTGTGTGTGTGTGTGTGTGTGTGTGTGTGTGTGTGTGTGCCCACATATGGAGCGTAGGGGAGGGGCAGGTAGGCGAGGCGGTTGTTTTTACTTATCAGGATCTGTGATAAAATTGAGAACTCAACAAAGACGGAGGGCTTGGTGGCAGAGGAGGTCTCTGTGTCTGCTGTAGGAGAGTGTGTGTGTGTGTGTGTGTGTGTGTGTCGTGTGTGGCTGTGTCTTGGCGTGTGCGGCTGTAAAGCTGTCACACACATCAGAGCTGGCATCGCCGTATGCGCTTGCTACTATTATTAACCGCTATGTACGCACACCAATATGTTCCAGAGAGCCGTCCCCAGCGCACTGCATATGGCACGCAAACAGACACACACACACACAAACAGACACACACACACACACACAAACACACACGATTTCTCTGCAAATAAAAACATTTGACTTGCCAGATTCTAGAGTTGTCATTGCCCCGCCCACATCAGGTAGACCTGCGTTGACTGACAGTCTAGGGGCTGCAGAGACTGATCACATACAGGACCAGTGGGAAGCTGCATATGTGTGTGTGTGTGTGTGTGTGTGTGTGTGTGTGTGTGTGTGTGTGTGTGTGTGTGTGTGTGTGTGTGTGTAATATATACAGCCGTGCCATATATACATCTCTCTCTCTCTACCTCAGAAAAGCTGTTGACTTCTTGTAAAGATATTCCTAATCTTCCGTGTTTCGTCCCTCTACTGGCTAGACAGCTAATCCTCCCCGAAGATCAGATGAGCATTTAGCATTTCAAAATGGCAGCCTTTCCTCTTATCATGAGATGGACCCTGGTCATTTCATCAATAAGTAAATGTACTGTCTGTAAATGTGTTGTCTCAGATCTCCCAATTGAACCAAAACCATCTTTGACCCCATCTACTACTGTACTCTACCACTCTTTTTCCCTTCTGTTGCACATACTCTTTTCTATGCATGTAGAAAATCCACAAACAAATCTTCCTAAAACAGAGAAACTATGCTGTGTTTGAAAGGAAAACCACTCTAAGTCTCCATGTTATCCACGTGATCCTTGGACATTTCAACTTCACTTCAATTCATTTTGTGAGCATGAACATTTAACTTGAATTCAGAGGTCGAGCATGTGAACAGAGGCTCTGCTATGAAAAGCCTCATCTGAGCTTGCACGATCAATATGGCAGTTCAACCTTTAACCTGACCATTGTAATAGTCAAATCCCCAGATCCAGCAGATGAAGTAGGTTGGAAGTACATCTCAATCTATAGAAAGAGAACCATCGAAGAGCTCAACAAAGCGTTTCTTTTCCAACACCCCCTTCAATATAAAACCAGAAAACTCACTGCTTGCATGTGACTTGCCTCTCTTGTTTTCTATTCCATCTCTGTTTTCTTCATCATAGCTATATTACTGACAACCTGTATGTATCTGCAGTTCTCTCTCTCTCTCTCTCTCTCTCTCTCTCCTTCCCTCCCTCCACGACTGGGCCCTATACCAGCGGGATCTCTAGACAGGAATGGCATACTGGGAGGTGTGTTGCCACTGTTGTTTCTTAGTACAGTAAGCCCCCCCACCACACACACACACACACACACACACACATTCATACATACATACATAAACACACACATTCCCCCTACTCGCCATTTTCCCAAGACAAAAGAATAAGAAGCAGCTAATATATTTGCAGCTCTGGAAGGGGGGTGGGTGTGTGAGGGAGGGAGGAAGCTGCTGCTAGGCTGGGCCTGGGAGACAGTAATGTGTATGTGTGTGTGTGTGTGTGTGTTGTTTATCGTGAGTGGAGACAGGGGTATCACTCAGCGAGACAGAATGCTCTGGGTTCCCCCAGCGGACGAGTCTGCTATCACCGCACCACAACGCTACATGGCACACAGCAGCGCTGCAGCGCTCTGCACGGTACCCCCACAGAATAGCAGCGTACAGTAGAGAAGAGCAAGAAACTTTGCAGCAGCACGGTGTGACAGTTTTGCCTTTCTACTCTTTAAAAAAAACGTAAATCTAGGCCTAAACTTTCCTTGCATTCACATGCCATGCTGATTCTTTCAGTATTAATTGTGGAGCTGTAGATAGAGCTACAGTTCGGTTGAGATATGCAGGTATTGGGTGGGAACAGATGTGTGGATTTGACACATGTGATCCTACCCTGCGGGCTAGGCTAGACTCTTTCTTACACTCTTGCACACACACACACGCACACACACGCACACACACGCGCGCACACACACACACACACACACACACACACACACACACCTCCCCACTGGCCCAACAAAGCACTCCCCATCACTGAAAAAGGGAAAACCCTCTGTGTGTGTGAACCACTTCCATAGTGCCCAAAATGAGGGCGTTCAAAATCCCAGCCAGTGGACAGGAAGGATGTTAACCAGTTAAGTAGCCTTTTCTAAATCACCATCAGCGTTGGGGTTTCATTTTGGGTGTGAACTTCATGAGCAATATTCACTTCCCTATGCGCTAACAATTGTGGAAGAGAGAGAAAGAGGAACAGCGAGAGAAACGGTAAGTGGCCAAAATGCTGAAAAGAATAATCTACAGGGAAAAAAACAAGCGAGAAGGAGAGAGAAAGACACAGACAGGGAGAGGCAGAGACACAGAAATACTGCGGACGAGAAGAGAGTGAATGCCACAAGGGAGGGAGCGATGGGGAACTTAGCGGAGGGATGGACGAAACAGCAGAAGGAGGGAGGAAGGGAGGGAGAGAGAAGCAGCTCAGTTCACACCCCTCTCCCCAGGCAGTGAGGACTCCTCCCTGGGGGGACTCAGACTTTAAGCCCCTGCCCTGCTTTATATTCCCCCAGCTACTACAGCCAGAGGAAGCTAGCTAGCTAGCCAGTGCAACTCTATACAGGGTGCGATTTGAGGGGGTTGGTGGCGTCACCCTTGTTCATGCAAGTAAGTAAATACACTCCTAGTAAACCCTTATTAGAAACAAACTTTAAGGAGAATATGAGGGGAAAAAACTATTTATCTGCCGGCCCTCATATTACAAACAAGTCCCCATATGCAACTCCATACAGTGAGCTCCATTATTAGCATCACGCCCTGCTTCACGTTCCCTACTGCTACACACATTCACATCTGACAGCTTCCCAATGCAACACAGTAGATTCCCCTGAGCAGTTGGAGTTTCAGTGTCTTGCTCAAGGGAACCTAGACTGGTTGTTGAAGGGGGAGAGCACTACATTCACTTTGCCTGCAGAGATTTTTCATCTGATCCTGGATTCAAACTGATGACCTTTTGGTCACAGGCTCACTTCTCTATCATGTGAGCCACTGCCACTCTTTCTTAATGGAGGTCTCTGGAAATAAGTGCCACAATGATTAACCTAGTTTCTTCGGACTACAACCTGGAAACGATGTGATAGCTACCTTGAAATAGAGCTAACGCATTGTTTCTCCCTGCATCCGGGAACCATTTTAACCTGTACAGGCCAATTTTAGTTTTCAGTCAATGCATACAGTAGGCCCATTTTACAGAACACAAAAGACTTAATTTGGACTTAAGAAGGCTTAAATTCATAAACTTGCTCTGGGACAAAACATATCAAGTCTTCAAATTGGGCTAACTGATTCTAGGCAACAATTCAATTAATTTCCTAATTATGATCAAACCAATTTTCAATAGTGACCACGTCATATTGGAATTGAAATGCACAGAGCAGTTCACACAACTCAATAGTTTGTTGACAGTGTCCCTGTATGTACAGTACCAGGCTCAGGGCACTGTTGGGATGTGAGGACGTCCCCAAATGGAGGTTCTGGTTCTGATGGATTCAAAAGTATTAATGTTTTGATTAGACTGGGTGGGTCCAAAGGTGCGACAGAACATTTCCCATTTGAATATGTTCAACAACTCCTAGAGAACTGGCTCGTGCTACACCATCTCCTCAAAACCTGTCAAATGTGTGACAAAATGTACTTTTCAGGCTACAGTGGTTTGCAGCAGGCAGGCGCCCTGGTTATCAAGCCGCTGCCTCTACAGTATAATGACATCGTCAGCAGGGCTACTAGCACATCGGCGCTGGAAACCACAGTGTCTCCTCTCACCCTTCCCTCACCTCTTCCTCTCACTCGCTCTTGTGCCCTCTTCATCACTTCTTCTCTTCCTTCCCTTCTCACTCTCTCCCTCCCTCCATCCCCCACTCCCTGTCCTTTTTCACCTCCCTCCCAAACCCCCTGTCGTCCTCTCAGATCCCCACCCCCTCCCGCGTACCCCACCTCGTCCTCACCCTTACCGATGCCCCCCGTCCCACCCTTTCGCCCCCCTTTCCCCAATTAGTCCGTCTGTGTGCAGCTACCCAGCCGATCTCTGCCCATGCTGCCTGTGCTGGTTCGCTCACCCAGCCCCTCTGGCAAACATGACAAAGAGAGATCCTCAGTATTCAAACAGACACACTGCTTTCAAATGCCGAATGGCAGGGTCGACCTGGGTGCAGCTTTAAGCAAAATATTCAAATTCTCGGCCTCTCTTTTTTAAGAATTTGCATGGATATGCATTCATTTGCAATGTGTAAAGGCACAAGGACAGCTGAGCCTTGGTTTCAGAGAAGAGAGGAAAAAAATCTAATAAATAAATGCAGACTAAAAATGGATGATGGTATAAGACCTTGATTGGAAAGACCGGTGGATTAAAAGTAGGTTCAAAATTGCTAAAAACACGCAGCCACAAACAAGCGACTCATAATAACTTTTGGTGCCAAACAACTGACGTATAGAAAAATATGAGTTTTAGGAGGAGATGGTCCGTACATCCGTACATCTGACTTTGGCTGTGAGCTCGGATAAACAACAAGCTCTCTAGAAAACCTCCTGTTTCTTCAGTGATCTCCAAACTGCATCATATACTGTTTGATTCCTGGATGTGATATTGTAATGAGGAAGAAGAGAGGTAGAGGCAGAGACAGAGAGCAGAGAGAGAGAGAGAACGAAAGGGAGAGACAGACAAAGAGAGAAGAGAGATACACTGTAAACTGTGGAAAGTCAAGGGTTTAAACTAAATATACTCTGAAAGGAGACTGATAACATCAACGATAACATTTCTGCCACCATCATCCACAAGCCAACAGTTCATCGTGACTTTTTGGTTTTAAAAGGAGAGTGGTGGGGGAATGACCACTTGATCATGTCCGGTGTGCCCAGTTCACCTTGATTTAACAAGACTTTCACTTTAATCTGCCTCACCTGGCTGGTGGTGACAAGGTATCTGCTGCCTCTCAATATATAAGGTTTGTATCGCCATCTAAGAAAGTTAACACAGACATGCACAGAAAGGCATGCATGCCCATCCAAACTATAGTCACTGCAAAGTGTGTTCACTGAATGGCAAATGACAAAGCCACATGTGCATTTCAGTTCAGTACTTCCAGGTGATAACTAACTAGCTAACCTGTGGTTTTGTTCCAATACGGAAGAGTGTCTGAAAAATTGCTCAGTGAGAAGCCACCAAACGGCATAAAGCTACTGATAGTCGTGATGGCAGGAAGGCTTAGTGAGTAGGAAGAGCCCCTGTGTCAGCAAGCATCCACGCTGCTGAAGTCCTTGAGGTAGATTCTCTACCAGCTCCAATAGTCCTGTTCTGTAGCTGACCTCTGACCTCTCTACCAAGCTAAAAGAGAATTCCCTTAGGGGGTTCAATGAAACATCTCTTCCGTTATTATTAGATAACTAGAAACATAGAAATAGACCATCATGAGCCGTCTTCAAAATATGCAATTTGACATATTGCAAGACAGGGATTTGTACTAGTGAAGTCTAACTAACTTGTACTGTGCTTCCTCCATTGATCAGGGACAAGCATCATGTCTCAGGCAGTGACATGGTGTTGTAGGCCAGCAGCAGAAACTGTAGAGGACCTCTGAGCTCGGCTGCATCCTATTGGGCATCAGTGTCCTCGGTCTCCTAAAGCCTATAGTCATTTGTCTTAATCAAACTTCCAATCGCTATTGATGAATCAAAGATTGTTTAAGACATTTTACGGGCGGCTAAACAAATTTATACGGGCGCAAAAGGGTCTAGTGGTGCCTGTGCAGAGACACAGTCAACCAGAGATGCAGAGAAAGAGAGGAATGAGAGACAAAGGGATAGAGAGACAAAAACACAGTGGTAAAGAAAGGAAGAAAAACGAAGAGAGAGCAGAGAGAGAAGACATATACAGTGAGATAGGCAAACAGGGAGACAGCAGAGAGGTGGATTTAGACGTGGAATTAAAAAACCTGGAGAATTGTGAGGAGAGGAGCAGAAGAACAATGGGCAGAGGCAGAGCCTCCTCTGGCCGCTGCAGCCCTCAGACCCTGCAGAGATTCCTTTCATTAGGCTTTAATAGTATGCTGCCGGCTTGCCATCCTGACCCACGCTCTGTGCCGGTAATAAGAACGGCCTTCAGAGCCGGACCAAAGCAACAGAGCTGCTTGAGGGGGGGTGGTGAGGAGGGGTGGAGTGGGGAGAGGTGGAGGGGGCGCTAGAGCTGATGAGGTGCACTTTCAAATTGACACGGGGGCGTTACATTTTCACATTCTTGCTCACTCTTCTCGGTCCCTCTGCCCGGGCTGACAGGAGAGGGAAGTCGAGGAAGAGGGATGGAGGGGTTTGTCTTTATGCTCTTTTTATACATCCCCCCCATAGTTTCTGTTCCCTGTGACCCCCTCCAGTGCAGTGTATGTGTGGATGTATGTATGTATTTTGGTTAACAATGGTCCCGAGTTACCAGGAGCCTTCTTCAGGAGGTGTGGAAGGTGACAGATTGATCCCCTGGCCTCTCCAAGCACTTGCCAGCGCCTGACAGGTGTGTGTGTGTATGTCTATATTCATGTGTGCGCCACCTCAGTAGGAAGAAGAAACCCGGTTTGCTGAAAATAGCAGTCATTTCCAAACCTGCAACCCTGGACCCTTAAGGCCTTGAGCATCACAGAGGCCTAAACCAAGGACAAAAAGAAGGCCTCAGCCCCGGCCTCCTGTGCGCCACTGAACCCTATTCCCACTGCCTTCAACACCTTGTCTGCTCCCCCTAGGATGAAAACATCAGTAGCAAAACCACAGTGGCACAGAAGCAATAACGCCTACCAGCAGCGGTGGCTTTATTCAGGTTTAACTAGGGGAGGTAAAGTGTTGCTTCCATTAATTTTCTCTTAAGGCTATAACACATACGTGGGATGAATTCAATAATTCAATAATTTGTGTTAACAAGAGGGATAGAAAGCCCCTCCCCCTCCCCCACCCCCAAACTCATTCCCTATCTAATATAACAATAAAACAATATCTCCAATATAACCACATTCCACTCAGGTAATATACATGAAATCCATTGTACTGCATTCATTTATTTGTTTTATTTTTCTACAATAGGTGTATTTACGTTAGGGGGTGAGGGGGCATACTGCATGGAGAGTAAGTATTTGGAGTCAACAATAACAGTGTGTATTATTCCAGTGCTAATACCCTGTCCTGCTGATGTCCCTTCTACATATCACAGATGGGCTCAGACAGGGGAGAGCGGCAGTATTATGCCTCTGCCGAGATCTTCCGCTGAATACATTACCATGTGATAGGGGGAGATGTCTCACTCCCTCACACACACATAAACACATACACACACACAACACACACACACACACACACACACACAGACTTGTAGTGCTGGGCCAAGAGAGCTGCATATGCCCCAAACACACAAGCATGGGCTTCATTAATGAAGTGCCAGGAGGAGAGAGGGAGAGAGAGCATGCATGCGTGTGTGTGTGTGTGTGTGTGTGTGTGTGTGTGTGTGTGTGTGTGTGTGTGTGTGTGTGTACCATGCAGCCGGGGGGGGATTTCCTTCTTTAAGCTTTCAGCTCCCACTGGGCTTAGCTCGACTGTATGAACCCTGATGTGGGCCTGCCTCTAACACATGGCGTCACACACACACACACACACACACACACACACACACACACACACACACACACACACACACACACACACACACACACACACACACACACACACACACACACACACACACACACACACAGAATGTATATGTTGAAGATCAGCAGGAGAGCAGCAGTGCAACACTGGCTCCTAAACATTTGGCTGCGGACATCTCATTGACAGATGTACATGGAGCCCAGCAGCGAGGGTCAGGTCATCACAGCAGCCTCCTCTTCGTCCTTCCCCTCCCTCCGTCCATCCCTCTTTACCTTTACACAACGCCCTGTCTGTTCTGCCATCACTTCTGTCTCTCTTTGGCTGGTGCCTACTGTTTGAATCTTGTACGGCTTGGTTGATATGCATGATATTAGAATTGTTGATAACACATCTATGTGGTTAGGATATATCTGGCATCTGATACTGCGAACACGCCTTTGCAGGTTGACAGGGACATCCTGTCTTCTAAAAGACACTGTCTGCTCTGTAGGTGCAGTCATTATACAGGGGACATTCGGTAGCAGAGTACCTCAAAGACACAGTGAAACCTTGCATTGAGCTGTAAATGTAAACATCCAAAATGTCTGTGCCATCGTTTTATATTTGTGCAGAATATTTACTGCAGCATTACACGAGTCCAGTAAGCACATGTAAAACTGAACTAGAAGTTATGACTAAAAGATGTACAATTCAAGCCATAGTGAAACAAAACAGGGTGGAACGATGCTTTGCCACATGACTGACCATCTCCCTGTTCCCTATTCTACTCTCTGTTCCCTCACTGAACTCCCTGCTTCAAACAGACCAAAGCAATGGTAGATACATACAAGGGGTGTGCCAAAATAGTCGATAGTTGCTTGTGAGGATGTGCGTCGACGTTTGTATTATTATTATATTCTCTTATTTATTATTAGTATTATTTTATTATTCTGGACTCGAGAAAATGTAGGACTCGAGTAAATGTAGCACTCGAGAAAATGCAGGACTCGAGACAATGTAGGACTCGAGACAATGTAGGACTCAAGACAATGTAGGACTCGAGACAATGTAGAGTCTTACATTACAATAACTTGTCACTACATAACTGAGTACTAGGAAATGCAGAGTGCTGTACTGCAAGCGTGTTCAATGGACAACACCCATCTACTTGAGTGGAACTTGAGTCTGTGCTTTGCACATGCATTGCAGTTGGCAATAAATGACAGCTTTAAAATGAATGCCATAAACCATGTTGTTGCAGCTGCTAGCAGGCTTGTAGCCCACTTCCATCACATCACGGTGGCGAGTCAGGTCCTTAAGAGTAAAACAAGATCAACTGAAACTAGCTCTGCATCGCCTGGTTCAATACTGAGAGAGAGAGACTCCTGGAGCAAAGATGGGCCATCACAGCCGTGGCTTCAGACCGAACGTTCACCAAGCTAGCAGATGCGCACACCCTAGAGTTAACAGATGAAAACTGGTATGTGATGGAGTCTCTGTTTTAGTACTGTATCCTGTAACCACCACACTTATCAACAAATATCTATTGCCAACAGAAGGGGAGTCACCCAAGGTGACATGATTTAAACACAGTGTTGGCTCCAGTGAAGCAACACATGGCTTCCGAAAACACAGAGACAGCACAGAGGATGCCTCTCATCGCCTCCTACCTGGACCGCCTCCCCATCAGCACCTCCGATTCACTCCTGAAGAGCTCTGTATTTTGATGAATTTTGGCATTTTGTATACACCGATGAGTCGATTTCTCGGTCAGACCACCCACCCAAAAATACTTCTGCTTTTATGGTCACATCGACTGATCGTCCACCAATGGGAATACACTCGGCCTACACCAATACCAGATGGGATGATGTGCCATTTCCCAGGTACTACTGAACTACTGCAAAAACCCCACCCACCATGTACAGTGCAGCAGGGCTTTCCAAACAATTCCTCCTGGGAGTGTACAACAGCGCAGCATGTAAGATGGACCTCTCGGGTGGCTCCAACTGTAGCCGAAGCCACTACTGTCCACCTGCAGCTTGAAAAGCACAAGCAGCCAACAGCCCTCAACTCCACTGCCACACACACACCACGGCTTTCTTCTCGCCAGTCACAGGGCACTGCTGAAGAGATGTGAGCAGTGGGGCGTAAAAACACTTCCCCTGCTCTCCTCTTTTCTCACCACCTCTCTTCTTCTCCCAGGAAGCCAGCCCAGAGGTCAGCGCAATCAGGACCCATGAGCAACAAAGGGCCCTAGTTAGGCGTCCGGCTCAGTGCCCGAGCCAAAGGCCAGCTCAGCGGGGCGAGACTGTCCATTAGGCAAGACCCTGGAACACCCCAGGGATCTGGGGGGAAAGGGTTAGAAAGAAGAATAAAAACACCATCAACCCAGACACACACACACTCAAAGACATACACACACAGATCATATAGGGCCTTGTTTGACACGGCTGTCAGGGGTGCAGTGAAGGGGAAAGACGAGACACTGTGACATGCTGAAACATCATACACAAACACAAATACAGGCCTATAAACACCACACACACACCCACACCCACACCCACACCCACACACACCCACACACACACACCTAAAAACCAGCATGTATTCCCATTTTTCACATCTCTCAGTACACCTCACCCTGTGCCCCGTTGTTAAGGGTTTGCAAAGATGGCCACAGCAGCACCCAGAGAGCTGGCATAATATGCCCATTCTCACCAGCTCACTGCAGGACATCACTCCCTCTGTAGCTCCATATTTCTGGAGGCGAGGGGGGCATGCTTTGTCCTTGGTCGAGGTCTCAGTGGTCTGCCGGACGTGCAAGTTAAAACTCAAGTTTTCAAATGTCTTCAACAACACCACCCTCGGTGCCATCACCCATTACCTCCTTCCCCCTTCAACCCCACCCAGCCTATGCAATCCCTACCATAGGGAATATTATTTATACCATAGGGCACATCTACAGACAAAATTACTTGCTGCTCTTGTACCTCAAAATGTCACTTTTGAAGAAATTAAGGAAAACAACTTATGGTTAGATTGATGATGATGGGTTTTCTAAATTATATGAGGGGGTTTGAAGTTTTGCAGACGCTCAGGCCATGGACCTTAGTCAGAACATGAATAAGCATGCAGATTTTCATTTTGAGATATAATAAAAAAATTTAAAAAAAACACCCAAATTGGAGTGACAAGGTTTTGATGCAACATTCCTTAGAGCCTTCATTTTAATTCTGATCTCTCTACCCTGCTCTCCTCTCCCATGTTCCAATCTGCTTCACTCTGTGTCTCTGTTGTCCACTGTCCTCTACTGTCTCCCATCTCCCTCCAACCTCGTTCCACCTTCTCTTCACTCTACCTTCATTGACTTCTCCCCATTCCCACCTTCTTTGGCTCCCCCTTTTGCCATAGATCCCTCTTTAACCCCATCTACCTTCCTCCTCCCCACTTTCTATCCTGCTTCCTTCTACCATCATTGCCTTTCTTTGTTCCTCCCTCCTTCAGGTGCTGTCTGGGGGCCTCGGCTGATGACCACATATATATACTCTGATATACCCTGTCAGCCAGCCTCTCTCCCCCTGCCTCATCCTGTACATCCGCCCTAGCTCTCCCTCCTCCCCTAAGTACACCCATCTCAACTACCACTGTCCCCTACGTCCCTCACTGCCTCCTCCCCTCCGAGGGGTCAACGATCAGCTCCCCCCAGGCTGAGGCCACCAATCATGTCTACCAGGTTCTGTCCTCTACCTAAACCTCTCAGACCCATACTGCCTCACCCACTACCCCCACCCACGCCCTCTCCCCTTGCGTCCCCTCCCTCCGTCCCCCACCCAGGGCTGTGGCCACCAATCACAGCATGTCAGGCAGCCTCTCCTGATGGAGCACGGTGTCAGAGCAACACTCAGAGCTGCTCTGAGGCTGAAGCCTCAAGAGACCTCTCTCTCTCTCTCTCTTTTTCTCTCTCTCCTTTTTCTATCCTTCCATCTCCGTCTGCCTGCTGACACACTGAACCTTCAAGCGGAGACAGATTCACGGGGCTATGTGGATGGTTTTTCAGTTTGAAGTGCAGTTTATCTAATAACTAAATAACCACAATGACCGGGACAACCGAACAAGTGACTTATTAAGGATTGTACCTCACCAACTGAAACTCCAGCATTAATAAAAAAGCCTGTTATATGTCAGTATGCAGCAGGCAAAAAGTCCCTAATTAAAATTTGTGGAAAGGCCACAGAGAAAAGACCATCAACATTAACCTTAACCCTCGATTCAATATGTCCTGTATTTCTCTGTGGCCACGATGCGGCAACAAGTCGAGCAGAAAAATGCACTTGAGGTCTAATTTGCAATTTCCTGCAACAGAGGCTAGTGTGAGATAAGTAAGAGGAGATAAGCTCTTCGGTAACAGGAAGACTGATGAAAGATAGGGGGAGGGGGAGGGGGATAGGAAGCAAGCGATAGAAAGGGGACAAACAGGAGGGAGGGAAAGAGGGTAAGGAGAGATAGGGAGAAAGAGAGGAATGAAGGTGGAGAAAGAAAGTGAGAGAGAGACAGAGAGAGGAGAGGGCAGGAGAGGACAACAATGATAGCACACAGAACATTATCTCAAGTTCAAGTTCAGGTTCTGTGTGTGTGTGTGTGTGTGTGTGTGTGTGTGTGTGTGTGTGTGTGCTAAAGGGGTGGAAGAAAGGCCAATTATACAATGTGAGGAGTGTATGTGCAATGGAGAAAGGGAAAGAGATAAAGTTGGGTTGAGGAGGAGAGGAAGGGAGTACAACCAGAAGATAGACTGGACCAGGTGATACTGGAAGCTCCCTGCAGCAAGAACAGAACTACACTACAGAGACAGGAAGCATCATTATGTGACTGTTGGGCTACGGCTAACTGGCTAACGATCCTGCCAGCCATTCTTTAGGATTTATCTTAGCATTACAACGTTGTCAAAAGTTGCTCCTAATATTTTCCAGTGGGTTGACAGCCATATAGATTGGAGTTGACATGGCAAATGTGACGACAAGCCAATAAACACATGAACAGAAAACCAACCAAACACATACATAGATAAACAGATAAATAAGCAAATGAAGGTTTGGTGTTGGAGCATCGGCAACCTTAAATATGTGTTTCTGCGCGTAGTCCTTGCGGGGGTGTGACCATCTATGTGTCTGTAACATAATAACATGTTTTAAAGATTGAGGAGTTGACGACAGTTTCTACAAGTTTCCAAATGGTCGTCTGTTAGTGGAACTTGCTGAATGTTTATCATATTATTCTGTCAGAGCCTTCTGTATACCACACTGTGGTTTACTAGGAAGTGACTGGCAGATCCATTTTGTGTGTGTGTGTGTGTGTGTGTGTGTGTGTGTCTGTGGTTTTTTTTTCTCCACAACTTTGGGATGAGATCTGAGAGGAAACGGACAGATTTCCATCTGTCTGCTTCATTTGCAAAAAAAAAAAAAAAAAAAATCCCTTCTTGCGATTCAAATATATGCTTTAGCCCTCTCTCTCTTCTCCCTCTCCATCTCTCCATCTCTCTCTCTCTCTCCAAATGGCATCTGCGAATGACCAGGGCATCAAGAGTCTCAGGGGCTGAGGGAGGAGGAGGTGGGGGGGGTAGCGGAAGGGAAAAAGCAAAAGAGAGAGAGAGAGAGAGAAAGAGAGAGAACGAGGGAGCGAGTGCCTCTCACTTCATATTTCCCCAGCACCACCCCGGCGTGCCAGCCAGCCTGCAGTCTGTTCTCCTTTGAGCTTCTATTCTACCACAGAACAGAAGAAAATCAATTCATATTTCCATAATCCACACTCCTGTCTGTCTGCCTGTCTTCGCCTCTCCCCTCCCCTCCCTCATTTCCCTCTCTCTCTCTCTCTCTCTCTCTCTCCCCTTCTCCCCTGGGGTAGACTAACCCCTCCACCCCGATCCTACGGCCTACAAATGTCATTACGCTGAGCAACAATAACGGGCTAAACAAAAGGAGGCCTTGCTCTGAGCTCTGAGCCCCTCTGTGGAGACTGTTGGCTGCTGCTGCCATATGCTGGCCAGCCCGGGCCACAGAAAGCGGGAGAGACTGTGGCTACAGAGGACTCCAGCCTCCAGCCCCACAAAGGAGGAAAGGAGCCCTAATCCTGGTAATGAGGCCCGTGAATACAGCCTTTATGTATATGGGGGAAAGGGCCAATCCCTCTGTACACAGCACACTAACTAGCCATCTTAAGGGCCATCTTATCCACACAAACGATCTGGCCGACAACAGAATGAAAGGAAGACGAGGTTGGGGAGGCGCTGACCAAAAAGACACTTTGGAGAAGGGGATGAGGCAGGCCCATGTCACCACATCCAGCGTGTTATTTCTTTTTAATTTCATCTTTCTTTCCTGTTCTTTTTACTCCCTTTCCTTCATTTCCTTTTTCTCGCCCTATCTCTGTATGTCTGTACTTCTCGCTCACACTCTCTTTCGCTCATTCACTCTAGCTCTCTTACTCCAATAGCATGCTCTGGTTCTTGTGGGGCCGGCAGACATTGCCTGAAGCGTCTTCCTACTAACCCGTTGATTCCTCAAAGTGGATCAGAGAGGCCAGAGAGCTGTTTAAACTCAGCAGCTTGGCTGCTGTGTTGAGAGATGGTTAGCCTACGCACATACAGCTCTCTTTCTCTCTAGTTTATTCATTTGCCCATTTCTTCTCTTCTTCCAGTGATGGGCTGCTGCAGTCTGCTGCCCAGTGCTTCGCTCCAGGACCTGTTTTGTGCTGTGACCGCTTCTGGCACAGAAACAATATGTTTCGGTATCTCTTTTTCCTTCCCTCCAGTCCCTCCCTTCTGCCGTTCTTAGACTAGCTATGATATGTTGGTGTAAAACTCACACAACGCCTGAGAAGTCACAGCAACACAAAGCAGGAGTCATGGATCACATGCTGGAGCGACGGCGGGGGAATGATTCATTCTAATCTATTTACAGAGCGATGTGCATGGTATAGTCAGAGATAAATACACATATTATTACATGCTGGGTGACCGTTTTGATCAAGTTGGACTTGTCATTCTCTGAAGGTGAAACCAGAGTGAAATAACAAAGACACCATGTGGATTTGGTGGCGTTTCATCTGAGGCTACAGAGCAGGCCTTACATGTAAGGGAACCTAAAACTATGAACTCAGGGCATTTTTTAATTGATTGCCTGTGTGTGTGCTTGTGCTTTCTCTCGAACAAAAGTGATTTTGTTAGAGAGTGACTTGTGATTGGCCAAAGATGTCCTCATTCAAATGGCAATTAACCAAACACATTTTAACATCTGACTGGTTTTGGAATTCAGATATTGTGCCAAAAACATATTTCAAAACAGCTGCCTGCTTGGCTCTTAGATTGAGAATGAACTCAATAGTGCTGCAAATGTGAAATAAAAGGAAACAGAGGTAGAAGGGGAAAAAAGGAGAGATAGCGGGATAAGAGAATGCAAGAGAGAAAGAAACAGAGCGAGAGAAGGGAAAACGGAGGTGTGCATTCCTGTCACGGTTGCATGATAATTACTGATACGTCAGTTATTGAAGACCTGCTCACTGCTTTTCATTATCAGCAACAGACGCTCAGTGAGACAGAGAGAGAGAGACAGCGAGGGAGAGAGAGGGAGGGAGAGAGAGAGAAGAGGAGGACGCACTGAGGAGCATGAGGAGCAGAGCGGTGGTGGTGGTGGTGGTGGTGATAGGTAGGGGGGTGGGGGGGGTTACCACAGGATGGCAGGGTGAGTGAGGGCGTAAGGAAGGGAGGGAGAGGGGAGAGAAAGGAGGTGGAGGTTGTCTGTAACGGTGAACGAGTGAGCGGAAGACAACCAGAGAGAGAGGGGAAGACAGAGCGAGAGAGGGAGAGAGCGGAGAATGAAAAAGAGGAGTGTGTTCCAACCTGGTCTGTGTGGTCCTGGGGGAAGCTCCACAGCACGGCTGGATCTAGAGGTAATTGACAGACAGCATTAATCAGCGGGTGAGAAACACACCGTCTCCGCTAGCTGCCTCCGAACACATACATATTAATGAGAGGGGTGGGGGCAAGGGTGGCTGCACGCGCACACACACACACACACACACACACACACACACACACACACACACACACACACACACACACACACACACACACACACACACACACACACACACACACACACACACACACACACACACACACCCAGTAGCATACACTGTGAGAGACGAGAGAGAGAGAGAGAGAGAGAGAGAGAGAGAGAGGCTGGGCTCTCCATGCGCTCTAAAAATGCAAATCTATATCCTCGGTGTAGATATGATAGGCGATATTATACACCACATCATGCATGTTGGAGGAACTCATATCCCCACATACTCATGTTAATTTGCTCATTTATTCCTACATTGATAGTAGCCTGGCTATTAGATGGAAAGATGCAAGCTAAGCTAAAAGGTTTATAATGGTAACAGCGGTTTGGCTTGTCTGCGCTAGTGATTTTTTTTTTGGGGGGGGGTAAACTATGAGTGACTACGGCACATGGTGGAATATTCGTTCTTGCTTAGACAGTAACCGTCTTCAAAAGGAGCTCAGTGTTTCTGACAGGTTTATAATGCCTTTAAAAAATACTAAAACAGATAATACAAATACATTGTCTTAGGGCTGATATTAAGGCAATGGAGAATGGAATTGGCAAATGTGACAATTTCCATGGGGGCAATATTGGCAATATTGACCATTTAATTTGCCTTATAAAGTTGCCTGTTTATGATAGCAAGCTTTCTCAATTAAAGCTAGCCTATATACGTAATTGATTAACCTCTGACCGGCCAATCTCACAGAAAAGTAAGGCTCACTTCTCTCAGGCTTAAGAGGACCCAGCCGTAGCCTGAACACAGGGGTCTCTGGTAAACATGGTTTCCATGGCTCCAAGGTCACCCTGCGACCTCAGCAGGAACAGCGAGGAGTTGAAGAGTGAAGCTCTCACATGCCAAGTTCACTGTCATGGACATACCATAGGCCTGCAGGATCCCTGAGCAAACTCCCCATCTGCCTAAACACAGTTGGCTGACTGAACCAGAGTGAACCTGGAAGTATCAAGCCCTACGTTAGCCTGTATATCTATCTCAGCCCTAAAAATATTAGCTACATTTTGAACAGAGTCATGAGGAGTGTTCAATTTAGGCCATTAGTTTAGCCTATATTTGGTTATGACCCTGGCATAGGTACATGCCCAATAGATTACTGTAGGTCTTTATGAACAGCCAATAGTAGAGACCCCCAGTATTTTAGGGAGGAGGACCTGCAAGAGCATATAACATTTACAGTAGAACCACGGCTAACACAACCGAAGACGTCAGAGAGAGAGAGGGGGGGGAGAGAGAGAGACAAATGGATGACAGGACGCAGCAGACAGAATCAAAGATGCCTTACATAATCCTATTGGATAATTTCACGGGCCCCATCTTGAAAAGAGCGGAACAAAAAAGAAGAAAAGTGAAGCACAGCTCTCAGCTTTATGTCCCACAGGCCACTCCAAGTCCAACACCCACCACCCCCCTTCCCCCTACTCTATGATCCGCCACAGTTAGGGCAATTTTATGCTGATTTTCTGGGTGAGAGGATGGGAACCGCCGCCTGAGAGAGCGATCCAGGACAGAGGGAGAAGGACGGGAGAGTGTGGAAGAGACGGGACGAGAGGGGGAGAGCAGAGTAGAGGAGGTAAAGGGTGAGAAACAGTGAGAGAACTGAAGAGAGACATGGAATAAAAGAAGGCAGAGGAGAGGTTGAAGGAACGAAGGCATACCATCTAGACTGAAGTACCTCAGGGCCGGTACCAAGAGTACCAAGATCACGTCACATGACCAAATTAACTCCACGACTGCTCACAAGACAAACTCACCCCAGATCATCGCTCCTATTCCAAGGCATTCTATACATATGGACCCAAGTATCTCTCATCCAATGTGGACTCAGATGGAGGGAGGATAGAGAGAGAGAGGGATAAGAGCGGAGGAGGGAGGGAGGTAGGTAAGGTATAACAACGCACGAACACTTCACACACTTCACTCGTCTCAGACACCTTAGGACATATGAGAAATTCAGAGCACTACCAAGCACCTTCCTTTCTTATTCTTCTCTTGCCTTTCCTCTCTATCCTGTGTGCTCTTATTCTCTCTATTCTACTGTATTCTACTTCTCCCCCCCCCCCCCCCCCGTTTCTCTCCTGCTCTCGTAAGTCTCCCTAACTCCCCACCCTCCTCTCCCATTTCACTCTCCCACAACCTCTCTTTCTCCTCATCCCACCCTCCCCTGCAGCGCTGTGACCCCCCTCCATTCCCTTTTTGCCCTCCTTCCCTCACCTCCTTTTCTCCCTCCCTCTGGTCGGGCTGGGCGTGTGGTGGACACAAGGGGGGCCTGAAGGGGGTTAAGGCTGAAAGTTGAAGGTTACAGAGGTGAAGAGGACCCCTGCCGTTCTGCCAGGGGACACAAATGTCACCGTGACAGATCCTGCACTGGTTAATCCGCCCTCCCCTCTCACACACACACACACACACACACACACACACACACACACACACTCTAGAGCTGTATCATATTGACCAAAATAATTATATTTTGATTAATTTACTGAATACTGCAATTGCAATGTGAACTGTGAGACATGTAGACAGTTTTATTTCTACGCCAATATTGACAATTTTCTCAGTTTGTATGTAATTCAATGTAATTCAGTTTCTCCAATATGCAGCTTGACACAGCCAGAGAATGTCGTGTAGGAGGACCTCCTAAACACATTTCTCTCTGCAGGCTCTGGGGATTTGGACTTTCTGGAACGTTGCATCTCCAAAAAGTTCTCAACTTTGCAGGAACTGAGAGACAACTGGTTGATTTTCTGGTTGAATTTACAATGCATTGTATCAATGTTTTTGACAGGGTCATAAAACATTATCTGTGCATGGGAGATGATGGTAGCTGGAGTTGGAGATACAGGGTTTATGGAGGGCACCAAAAATGGTGTACACACACACACACACACACACACACACACACACACACACACTTCATAGTGATACTTAATTGATCCCCGTAGAGAAATTCTCTTTTTGCTTGCCCTGCCCCAGAGAGGTCAGAGATGCTTGCTGGTGGATTTATTGTTCCTCCTAAACTAACCAACCATTACCTGCTCTTTCATACGTCTGACTTGCAAACTGTGCTCTGTGTAATACATTGACTTGTTAGGCCTCTATCACCTACACCTTATCTCCATCGCAGCCAAAATTGATGGGACTCAAAACGTGTTTATTGTATTTCCTAAAGTTGACAAAATCTATAAAGAGCTGTTGCAAACTGTGTTAAAAAAACAGTTCATATGATATGACACAAATGACAGCCAGAGTGACAAGGGGAAAACAACTTGGAGGTGGAGCACAAACAGATCCAGTGGGTGAGAATTGAATTGAAATCACCTATCTGGAGTTAGATTCCTCTCTTCACACCCCAGGAAATGGAGGCGGGCAAATGTGATGGCAAGCTCAAGGAGTGGCCACGGGTCTCTAGGCATTGTTTGCAGTATGGGTGTGTGTGTGTGTGTGTGTGTCTCTTTGTTTGTGCGCAAATGTGTATTGTATGTGTAAATGTGTGTGTTTACACAGAGTGATAGCAAGCTCAGGAGTGCATATACAGCATGTCCATTGATCCCTCTGGGCTTCAAGCGTGGCTGACCTCCAGCAGCCGCCACGGGGGCAACATGCAGGCGGCCCCTGAGTCGTGACACAGATACTGTAGGGGAGGGGGGGAGGGGGGGGGGGGGGGATGTGGCAGTCGCAAATCAATGTTTTGGCCGTTCCAGAGATGCCTGTCTTTAAAAGTCGATACAATGAGCTTTGATAGGGGCTGAGGGAGAGGTGCGGGAGAGGAGGTAGTCGATGGTTTAGCGGGCCTGATGGAGAGGAGATAGCGGGGGGAGGGGGGGAGGTGAGTGAAGGAGGCAGCTGAAAGAAAGGAAATAGAAAATAAGGAAAAGAGGGAAGGGAGGGGGAAGATGGGAGGGGTTAATAGGTGAGGGGTTGAGGGAGTTGGGAAGAAGGTAAGGTGGAAAAGGGAGGCAAGGGGAGGACGGAGCAAGGGGCTAGAGGAGAGAGAGGAGAAAGGAGGGTTAATAGGTGAGGGGTGCTGGGAGCTGAGAGAGGGGCAACAGGGAAGGAGTGGGAAGAAGAAGAGGAGAGGTAAGGGGAGAGATGGGTGGATTGAGTAAGAGGGGGAGGAAGGTGGACCTGTGCCTCTCTCAACTGACACCACTTCCTACCCACTCAGGTGGATGATGAAACCTAAAAAGAAGAAATGAGCCTGCCTATCTGCACTGATGAAGCACTACAACAAAGACTCCTAGCGCTTCATCCCTAATTTCTTCACTTCTGTGCATAAATCTATGCTTCTTGGCACTTCCAAGTAGGCTAAAAATGAAAATGTTGGCATCGTCATCTTGGCATGAATCTGTTCTCCTTGGGACTTCCAAGTAGGCTAAAATGAAGATGTTGGCAGAGGATGTCACTTCTAATGCTGCTGGCTTGAGGAAAATGTTGGCTCGTGACACCAGTGTGTCAAAAACCTCATTCTGCCCACGGCAAGTTAGTCAAGTTTTAGCCATTTCATCAAAAAAAACTAAAAAAGTAAATCCCAGCCTCTTCTACTTGCTTTGAATGACATGGGGTCGTATGAAAATAGAAGCGACAAACTACAGGAAAAAGTTTATGACACATGCAGACACACACCCACGATGCAGAAGGCTATGCTTGTGCATAGCTTTTCTTTAAGTTCATCTTAGCAGCTCAACTGCAGGGGCTTTAAGGCATCGTTCTGTCTTTAAAAACTCTGGGAGATTTCAGCCAAAGACAAAAAAAGACCTAACCCTAAATCCAGTGTGAATACACATTTAGATTAAGGCCCCTAGCCTATAAATCTCTATACTATGCGAATCAAACACAGACTTGGAGCCCTCATGGCCATCCAATGTTCTAAAGGCATAGAAAATGCACTTTTTTCACCTTATTCCATGAACTACTGAATGTGTGTTGTGAGTGAATAGGGGGCCTGTTTGTTAAGAAAGGCCAAATCCCATATGGTGAACAGCAGCTCCTCTGGTGAGAAGAGAGGCTGTGAAAGCCACCGGCAGCCCCTCTCCTCCATCCACGCTCCGGAGATGAAGGGATATAGCGCCTGCCTCTCCTTGTTCCTCCTTTCTCCCACTCCCTTTGCCTCCTCTCCTCCCTCTTTCTTGGCCAGGGGTTAAACTGCTGCACTCTAACCTCCTTGGCAATGATTTCATTCACTCTGTTTCTCTCACTCACTCTCTCTCATCTCTGAGAGATTTATTTCACAGTATGTAGTGGATTAGGCCCCCCTTGTATGCCCCTGGACAAAAGCATTGTCTTAGCACTGGCCCGTTAGCAGTAACGGGAGGAAGCTACTGCTACTTAGCATCCACAATACGGCCATTGTGGACACAGGGCTAGAAGGACCCTGCCTTGGAGGCCGTCTAGACTTTGAGTCCGGGCCGGTTGGAGGAACAGAGGGAGAAAATCCCATCAGCCAGTGGAGTGAAAGTTAACTAAGGTAACCTGCTGTGAACCTGATGAAGATGTCAAGCCAACATATGGCAAAAAATGTCTATTGTCAGAACAAGGAGCTTTCTTCCCTCTGAAGGAGGGCATGGTAGAGGAGGAGGAGATGAGGGGTGACTAAAGGAAGACTGGGGGGGTTGCAGAACCTAAAGGAGGTGGTGGTCATCGTTTTACTTCTGGATCAGTAGCCTTATTCTGGCTGGGAGGAGGCCCAACCCCTCTACTCACAATTAAAGGAGTAAGCAGATTAACTGGCATCTTTCAAAGGCCAGCAGAAAGAAAAACACACTTGCAGACATTTAAAACTGTTTTTTTCCTTTTGCCCATCAACTCTCAGACTGCACACTGCAAATGGCATTACATTTCATGCTGATTTAGTGAGCATAAGTCTTGAGAAAGGGGAAACTTCTCCAACGATGATATGGTCCTTAAGTTTACTAATACTCATTGGTCACACCATGTTGTTAAGAACGAGGACTGGGGTCTGACAGAAGTAGTGATAGGCCCAAGGTAAGCCATACCCTAATAGTACAGAATTAAATTAGATAAGATAACTCTGATATCAAATCAGCATCAGGCCTAATTATATCAAAATAGGTTTGTAGGAAGAGCTAATGGAAATAGACGATAGCCTAAATCACTTCTTGACACTTTAGACCTGAAAATACAACACATTCAATAAATAAATGTTCCAAAAGCTCATCATTCAACAAATAAAAAATAAATAGGTCTAGGTTTGCAAATGAGCTCCAAAATTCAATTCCAATACTTGAAAATGTGAATAAACAAAAGGAAAACAACCTCTAAGGTAGAGCCTGCCTCTCCAGCCAGAGAATCCACTGGCAGGTTTCACATGTGAGAGAGACTGGCCTGGGGGATTTCTAAACCATTGCTACAGCTACATCTGAAGAAGATAAACAACATCCTCAGCCTCACTGGAAGGAGAAGAAAGAGCTGCATGGAGATGATGTGACCCTATTAATGCCACATTAGTTGAGCGAGAGAGAGAGAGAGAGAGAGAGAGAGAGATGTGGTAGAGAGACAAAGAGAGACAGAGAGAGAGAGAGACTGAAAGAGAGAAATGGAAGCAATACTGTCTGCAGGCTAGTTGGGACGCAACCCAATTTCACAGCTTCACGAATGAGCAGTACAGCATATGGATGCAAGCTTTGTGACAGCCTCTGTGTATCACCACATATCAGCGTTGATGTTCCCAGTCAGATTCCATACTGGTCCAACATTATGTCAAACACTGGCTCCACATGACTGCATCTTCAACACAACACACAGGCGGCATGTTTGTTGGGAGGCGGGGGGGGGTGGGGTTTGGCCTCGTAGGCTATCAAAAAACAAACCAATATCTCCCAAGACGTGAATTCTTTGTCTCTGCGCTTCTCTCCAACTCTCCAAATAAAATACGATGTTCAGTGCTGTGGAATAATTTTAAGCTGATCATTTTGAGAGTTAAGCCACTATAAAGTCACATGCTCAGAGTAGTAGAGTAGTCCCCCTTTGGCAATAAGGGACCCTGAAATCCAAGATATAACCTACATATTTATTGCCATATGGATAGGATATCGTAGGCTAGACTACAGGGGTTTTGATTGCAACAGCGCAGGCTAATGGTGATGATTCCATTGCTTTTTGTTGGCTGGCCGGCTGAAACATTTCTTCAGGTAATCACACATTTCTCTCCATATGGTCCAACCATCTGCCTCAGTCAAAAACAACATCTATAAAAACAGAATAACTCTATTATTAATAATATGCATAAAAACATATGAATATTACCTGTACTGAGAGAGTAGCTTACTTTACTGAATTAGCTTTGGCTTTAACAGTCTCACTGGGGAAATTATTGAGGACATGATGGGGGTTGTTTTTTATGACTGGGCTTGGTTAGCCGAAGAGTACTAGGGACTTATCATTGGGCTTATTATTGGTTATGGTTACACAAATGTACACATTATCCTACAGGCCCTGCTGTCATGTAGGCATCCATGTTTGGTGACAGGTGTCATGGTGTCAATTTGTTTTCATGAGCCTGGTCGCAGAACAGGAGACTAAATTTCATCTTTGGGTCCACAAAAGGACCCAAAAGAAGGCTGGTGATCGAGTAATTTTCAATCTCTTATTGATGCTGAGGGGAGAGTTCCTTTTCTGGTATTTGAGGTGGTGGTTGCAGTATCTATGACAACACTGTGTGCAGCACAGCAGCTCCTTGAGGTGCTGAGAGGATCGATCTCAGTCAATGTCATAAGGCACAGCACCCAGAGGCAGCTATGTGGTGCTGATGACAGTGTAAAGCCTTGCCTTTGGCGGCTACATGCTCCGTGCTGCTGAGCTGTGATTTGAAGTTCACATGCAAAGGCTGACAGACAGACAGCTCTCAGTCAGCCAGTCAGTCAGTCAGTCAGTCCGTCAGTCAGTCCGTCAGTCAGACAGTCAGTCAATCTTTCCACAGGGATGACAACACATCTGTATCTGTTAAAAGCATACAATAGTGCCTAATCCTAAACACATTCACCGGGGTCTCGCTGGGGTAGGCGATTGATGGACGAAACTCTGACGGAAAAATACTGAGTAAACCCTATGCATCCACCCACATACCCAAATACACACAGATACACACATACACATTCCCCGATAACCCTTTTCCCCCCTAGTTCAACTGGCTTCAATGGAAAATGCCCCTCGCATTCCAGCACTTCAGAGTAGTGCATAGGATTAGCCTACATTATCCTATTCTCTCTTGGCTTATCTCTCAAATAACACCAGCAGTTGTTACTAACCTGACAAGCTGACTACAATTAGTCATGTATTATCACAATTGTCTTATACATGACTAGCTTAAGAAGTGTTTCTAAAACTACAAGGTTGGCCTCGATATGGACAGTTTGCCCGTTTCTTTTGGGTACCCACGTGGCTTTCCTTAGTTTAAGTATGAAGAAGAGACTAAATTTACTCAATTTGGGTTCCAATGTCTAACAAAGTTTACTTCGGTCTGCACTTCACACAGGCACTGGCTGACAACACTGACTGCTCCCACACATCTCACCTTATAAAACAGTAATTCTGCTCTGCACCGCTAACCCAGTCTGTCTGTATCACTTAGCACAGACCCCTCCAGTGGTCCGATACCGTAGATACTGTACTCACCATGTATTATCATTTCATTTTGCCTCATTAAGCATCATCACTGAATCACATAGAAACTTGAAAAAGTGGCCATGGCAAACGGCTGGATCAAGGCATATCGAGAGGACTAAGCAAGACAATGAAGGAATATTCCACCTGCAGGGAATATCTTGACCATGAAACTCCAAAAGTGAGTGGAATGGGAGTTTGGAAGGTGGGAATATTGGTGGGTGAGGGAATTTGAGGGAATTTGAGTGTGCACTTGTGTTAAACACTCAGAGCATGCTCAGCCCCTCTGAGCCAATTAGATAGCATGTATGCATGTGTGTGTCTGTGTGTCTGTGTAATAAAGACCTCGTGGATGAGTCACATGAATTGCAATGACAAATGGTGAAGCAGCTCAGACAAAGGCATCAAGATTGACCTACATTTTCTGTCTTGAAAAAATGGGCCAGATCCCAAATTAATGGCCAGTAGGGCTACTACTTGCATGTAAACGCCATCATCTTCACAGTAAGTGCGGGGTGTTAGGAAACATAGGCGCAGCCTTGACTGGAGAGACATACCCTGAAGGCATAGCTGTTGACATGTAAATAGTGGGGGTAGAAGCTGAAACGACAGCACAGACAGTAGGCCTGTATCGCTAGTTCTGCTTGACTTGGGTTTGGCCTTGGCCCAGAAATTAAAGGCTAAAGGATAACCACATCAATAAGTAGTTTGATTTCCTTGATTATAGGGGGGAAAAAATCTTTCAAGTGTATTCTACATCAGTCTATATGGCAGCAGTCCTGCCTGAGTAACAATACCCGGAGAGTCTGGCAGTTGAAATGCAAGCACAAGCTGTGAAGATGGGACAACAACACTGTCTGTAGACTTAAATAGTCTATCTCTGCTTATCTGTTGAATAGAGTCCAAACAGCAACATAATAACAATCACGTTTCTTCTGACAGCAATATAGATCTTCTGACAATGGGACCAGCACTGGGACTAGAAGTCGTTTTTGCTGGGACGGGCCGAACTGTTGTCATTCACACATTAAAGTAGTAGAACAGAAAGGACGTTTGTTGCTAGTGAATTGATTTAATGCTCTGGGGTGCTGGTCCCGTGTCAGCCCACTGAGTTGTTTACCTCCTCAATAATTGACTCTTCCTAGTAATAGCCAGCCTTGGTTTTGAACTATACCCTACTAATGATATACAGTAGTCTAGTTCTTAAGACACTGCTGATGAAACTACATCAGTTACATTGTTTACCTTTCCAAGATGATCTCAGGGGTCCCCTGCAAAATCAGTCATAGAATTTCATTAGTACTGTATATCATTCCTCTTACAGTTATATAATATCAATCTGTGATTCCAGGAGTTTTTTGTGATGAAGTTTTGTAATTTACGTTTTTATTGTACCCACTTTCCCTCAACCTGCCTTGTCTACTTGAATGCCTTTTAATACCCCCAGAGAACAGTATGAACTTGTTGCTGCTGCATTCATGTCATGTCTGACGAAGCAGAAAGATGGAAAGATTTCCCATTGCTCCAACCTGGAAGCTTTCACATGTTCAGCTCATTGGGACGCGCTTGGCTATTGCTAGCTAACTCCATAGCAACAACTCTTTAATAAGTTGCTTTGTTGACCAAAATAACTGCAGCAGTCAATTGTGCAGAAGTCTACTAGTGTGAATATAACTAGTAATTATTATTTTATTACCTTGGACTGTGGACCTTGGGACTCTACCCCATGTCCCATATTTCCTATTTAAAATTACCGCTAGGAAGTTGATGTGAACATTTTTTCCCAGTTGGAAGCTCGTATTTACAGTATCTCTCATTAGACATGAATGCATCATCAGCTGCGGGTTTTACGTGTGGGTGGAGAGAGCGATAGAGGAGGTGTAGGTGGAGAAAAAGGGAGTCACGCCACGCTACTGTCAGTGGAGAAATTGGTGTCTCTTCCTTAAAAAAGCAAAATGGTATAAAATGGTCAGTCTAGAAAGAAGCCCTTGCTCTTTGATTCTGAGGGACTGACACTAAAACCTGAATATGAAATACACCTCCAAACAGAAAATGGACCCAGAAATACAAGCTACATTGCCAATAACTTTTGTTTAAAACGTTTATGTGTTTTAGGGTGGATTTTTCCTTTAACAGAGTCAGTAAGACCCACCTACAGACAGTAGGGGTAAAGACATTTGTGTATACATTTCTGTACTAGATGATATCTGAAATCAAAAATATTCACACATGGGGATTCCTGTGGGAAAATCTCCAAGAAGGGCGTCCCCTGTCCGATACGTAGGGGATCCTGGGCATGAACCATGCTACCCCTCCCACCTTCCTTAACAGGAGAGGTGGGCCTGTTGGGTCAACCCAAAATCCTGTTAAAATCCTGTCATCACAAAATCTGCTCAACATGACAGCTTTAATGTCAACATATTTTCCAGCACTGCTTTTTTAGGAAATCCCATTTCCCAGACTAGGACAGATTAACAGCACCGATGCTACATTAAAGCAGGAGTTAGGCTAATCCTGTTCATTTGTGGGCTAAACTAGGCCACGTCGGTATTACAATCATCAGAACCAGCCAATCGTTGTTAGTGTGTGTGTGTGTGTGTGTGTGTGTGTGTGCTTGTGCTTGTGCCATCTGCTGTGCTGACTTGTTAGATACATACTACTGGTCATCCATTCTCATCTACCGACACACGTGTGCAGAAGAGCTTAGCTTCATGATGACACAAGCGGTTTTAGGAAACACAGCAACAGATCATTTCAGCTGGACTGTAACCAGCCTTTGGTTACTGGTTTTTGTTTCAAACACAACACACACATAATATTCCAACAGCTCTCTGGCACCTAACTTGTGAGTGGTCAGGAGGGAATAAATGAATCTACGATCACACAAAGGCACACAGACACAAAAAAAAACAAGCCACAAAAAACAATGCTGTGAGGCTGTGAGTGAGGGCGGTGTGATGAAACTCCTCTGCATTCATCAAAATCATCTCGTTTTAAATTATTGATCGGGTACCTACTTTTCCCCCCCATTTTTTCGCTGTGCAAAGGGAAGTCTAAAAATAGCCGGTGAGCGTCAGTGCCTAGAAGTCTTTCCATGTCCTCCCAGTCTGGCAGCATTAGTGAATTCAGATGAGCCCCCCTGCAACTCTCACAGCTTCTCTGTCTCTGTCTCTCTCTCACACACGGCCATAAATGCACAAGCTTGCGTTCATATACACACACACACACACACATACACACACACACAGTGCACATATACACTTAAATGTACCTGCTGACACACACATACGGATTGCCCCTAGAGTTTCAGTACTGCATCAGTAAGTGGGAAAGCACAGCCAGCAACCCCCCCCCCAGAATGCCACCTCTCAGTTTACAGACTACTGCCATCAGCGCACCGCCCACCCCACCCCCCGCCCCCACCACCCAACCTGTCTCATTTTGTCCCAGTTCTGCTGTCCTGAGGGTAGTATTTTTTGTGTGTGTGTGTGTGTGTGTGTCAAAGTGAGAGTGTAGGGAGAGGTCACACGGTACCACCTGAAAAGTCCCAGTGACCTGTTCCCTCTCTCCACTCTCCCTGTAGGGCCCGTCTGTCCCCGTCACAACTAGTGATAATCAGAGTAAAAAAAGGGGGGGGGGCAACGATGTGCAAAGCCCAGTCACAAAGAAAAACTTGATACGGAAGTGGAATAACAGGTACAGAAAGAAGATGTGAGATGTGAGTGAAAGGTATATAGACGAGAAGGCAGAGGTGACAGCTACAGCATGGCTTCCTCTGTAACCTGGACAGACAAAAATGGTGACAGTGAGTTGTGTATCCAGACAAACTAAACTAGACCTAACAGGTGTAAGTCAATTAGTCAAAAGATTTTAGTTTAAATATTTGGTTAAAGTGGAAGATTGGGCTGGTTTTGATTAGGCTGTTGAGCATGATAATTGTTGTTATATGTGGAAATTAGGGTTTGTGGTATTTCCTGTTATTTAAGGAGGTGTTGAAGTCCTCTGCATTAAAAGTTGAGGAATACATATAAACTGCTTCATAATATTTGTGGAGAATAGTTGATTTATCGCCAATACAGTGCTGGCAGAAATATAATTTCCTGGATTAGAAACTTGATTGATGCTCTCACCAGGGAAACTATCCATATGTGTTATGCCTACACTGGTTCAAATCCAGCTCATACTATGCTGACTTTCCAGTAAATCCACTATATTATCTGAAAAAAAAAAACAGGCCTGAAATATGTGTATAGCAGTTGTTCCACTCTCTTTTAAATCAAAGAAGAGCTGGAACTGGACCCAACAAGCAGCAGGCCACTACACAGCTTCTGAATGGATGACTGACTTGAGGGTAGGAAGCTACAAATGACTCCAGACGCGAACAAAAGAATGAGGCTGGAGCACGCCGGGAACAGCGGTAACATTGGCTGGCCAAATTTGTCATCTGGATAACTGAAATCAAAATACAAATGAGTCTTACTTGCTGTATAGCCCAATGGGAAGTGCACAGGGAGAGCATGGCATAACAGAGACAATCCACCCTAAAACAAAATTCACATCATTTATAAAAAATTTGGAAATTATAAAAACAGTCCAGCCTCAGTTTGTGGAGATGTGAAGGTTTCCAATTTATTGACAATGGAGCAGCTCCAAGTTTTGTCTCTGAATGACAGTGTAATGACATTGAACATAGACTTGGATTTTCTAGCTTCAGCTGTTCATGTGCACAAATATCTTTTATTTAAAAAAAAAAAACAGCAAATTCTGTTAAATGGTGGAATTTCACTTGAACTCCTCTTTAAGTATGGTTTTGTTCCCCATTTGTGTCAGGCATTCTGAAACAAACAAACAACTACTAACTAATGCAGGGCATTTAAAAAGTGCCAACCAAATGGCAAATGTTAAAGTAAGTCATGTTATTAAGAGCACTCACAAAAGTAAAAGGCAACAGTGCACAAAAGAACAGCCAAAACTGTCTGGATAAGACAGACACTGATCTCTACCCTGAATGCAGACAAAGAGAAGTTTACTGCTGAAAGTTGGACTGTTGGTCAAACATGATCCTATAGACACTCACAGAGGGAATGGAGTGGGAGGGGATTTCTCAAAGTTCACTCACATTGTGGTCATTAGATATCAGCGGGGAAGTTAGGAGACTTCCTCAATTCTGTTCAGCAGAAACAGATAAACGCAGACAGAAGAGAATCAGATAATATTTTGTTCTTTGTAAGGGAGCCAATTTAGCAAAGTTAAATGGGCAGGACAAGAGAGAAAGGCAGAGAGGTTGTGAGAGAACCAAAGTGTGAGACCCAGGGGTTCTCCCAGGAGTGTGAGTAGAGCCGTGTGGCCTCTTTAATGACCAATCAACACCCTCCTTGCTGCCATGGCATCTGTTGGTCCTCCAATGGCCTCCCGCATGAGTGTGAGCCCACCGTGAACTCCCTACACAGCCGGAAGCCAATCAGATCGCAGAACTGGCATGCTTGGGTCAAGGAGCAATTTTGACATTTTGCAGAATGTCAGCGTTCAACCTTTTCTAAAAGTTCTACTACACAGACGTTTTGCTCTGCGAATACGAAGGGTGGAGGTGGGGAGGCGGTGAAAGCCAAAGAAAAAAATAGCGTAGCTGAATCTGTGAAAATGAAATATCACAGTGGTGCTTGAGGGGGCTACAGCAGAGAGGGAAGCAGATTGATAACTAACTAGCTAGCAGGAGGTGATATTGCGAGACCTCCGGGTCTCAGCGAGAATGTTCTTGAGATACAGAACAAAAGTAACTTTTCATAATTGCTGCATTGTATGTACCAAGTGAAGTTAGAAGGCCATGTGGATCAAAGGCAAAATGTGTGTATTCTATACTTCTGCTTTCTGGTTCCTTTACTTATATCTGCAGGAAGAGCTAAAACCTATCCATTGCATTGATATTTTTGCCAATCAAATCTTCTGCAGTGCATTTTAATACCAGTGAAGAGCTGTCTTGAGGTATTGAAGCAGACAATGAACTTGTCAATAGTCTCACAAAAAACATGACATATGCTCAATGGTATACAACTGATAGGCCTAAACTGGCACAGCACAAACTGGCACAAGCATAAGATCAAAGCCAGATGAATACATTGACAGTTTTTTGTTTTTTTAACAGCAAATCGTTTCCCTAATTGCAGCATGAATGTTGTTGTAAAATTGATATGCTGATCTATTAACTTTATTGCTTTGTTACTGGGAGCAATCTGGCTGAAGGGAGCGGGCGCGGACAGGTAGCATCTGTCCCCACCTACTGCCTTGGCAGCGCTAGCGTCATCTGCTAGCTTTGGCAGCATCTTGGAAGCACATCAATATGGCTCTATGTAGCCAGGGCCGCTAGTAGCTAGCATGCCAGTCACGCTCTCCAGCAACGCTTGCTCACAGCCTGAGCATCCACAGAGCACTGAGCCAACTGAGCTAAGCTGAGCTGAGCTAGGGCTGAACAGAGAGGCCAGGTCTCCATGGACCTGCATGGGGAAAAAGGGCCCACGTCTGTCATCTATCCACACATCCATGGTTAGAAGTGTAGGACCAAATCCAGATATGGACACCGCCATGATTTTTATCATTTTTTTCAATGACACTTTTCCTTTTTGTAATGTTGTTGCTCTCATGAAATGTTTTTTTTATTAAGTGACCCATTGGGGACCACAACTGCAACAGGCTACCAGAATGCTTCATTACAATGTAACTACATATTATAAACAAGTCTGCAGGGTGATGGACTGTAAATGTTATGTTCCTACCTGCAGCATTGATGTTATGTTACCACCAATGTTAGCCAAGACAGAAAAAAAAAAAAAATCAAACCTACCCAAGGGAGTAGTAAGCAGGACTTTGTCCAACAGGAACAAACTGAAAACGATGCCAGAGTTAAGGATTACATGGCTCAAACTCCACACTAAAATAGTATCCACCTTGACTAGAGAAAGACACAAGCTATTAACTTGATCTGGATGCCTGTACGTCAGACTTGAACTTAGGTCTAAAAGGTCATGCAGTTACAGCAACAATGCCTATGGATGAATGGTCATACAGAGTGGCTGAATGCCCCTGTTGGCTGAACATCAGAAATGCTCAGGCTTCTTATGAGACCCTGTTAGTAGTGGTCTACTTGATAGTACGTGAGTCAGACCGTGTAAAGTGTGATCAATTCAAAATGTACTGATGTGCATGGCAATTGCTCCCTCTAGGCTATGTTTAATCTAACATAGCTTAATAATTACAAAACAGGTTAATTGTTTGCCTAATCATTCAACACTCACACAATAAGTGTGAGCCCAATAAAAGAGGCTCTGAATCAGTCACATATTAAGATATCAAGATGCAGACTCAAGCATAGGATAGTTTCTATGCCAAAAGTTAACATCATCTTTACAATTTTTTAATAAAGGGACATTCCATGCTAACATCATTGGTCTTAAAAGGTCATCCCAGCCTGAACCAGCTTCATATAAAAAGCAGGCCTACTGCAGGTCTGTGTGGAAACATAAGGGTGTCTTGTTGGCTTATAGAGCTGACTAGAAAATGTGTAAAACCCTGTTAACACAGGAAGAAGAGAGAGAGGCATAATGACCGCATAAAGCTGATTTGATCTTTAAAATGACTATGCCATTTTAGTCTGACTACAGTGACTTTACCTTTTTCAAATTCAAAGTGTTCGTGCCTACTACTAGTGGGAAACTCCTCTACACATGTGTCTGGCTGTCACGCAGGGAACTAGTTTCATACCTGCATGACCAGGATGTGGCGAGAATTGGCAAAACATTGCTGTGGCATCAGCAAAACCTCAAGTGCACAGATATAGCTTTCCAGTCAAAGAGGATACCCTTTCGCTTTTCAACATAGGCTACTGCAAGCTATTGCTATGCACGGTAGAGGAAGTGCACAACAACTGAGAAAGAAACCAAAGTCAGCAGTCATAATCTGAAAATCCTATTCCCTAAATTATAAGGTGATATAGGAAATATGTGCAAAGTGAAACCTTCAACCACTTCTCCAAACACTTAAATGCACCACACCATGTTGCTATGGCAATTTAATTATAATCTCTCATGGCTGCACTATTGTTTGCCTGTGTGAAGCAGTGGGAAGGCAATGTGTGAATATGGGGTGGTGCTTTTTGATAGAGGTTTTAAAGGAAACACTTTGACACTGTTAATAAACAGTGGATAGATGGATGGTGATGTACCTTGCATTTTGTTGTTTGGTGGTGTATTTCTCTTATTCCCACAGATAACTGGCCAAACAAAGACGATGTCACACCACGTCAAGATATTTCTAGTGCAGCTACCAAGTAGTGTAATGGGAGAAAAAAATTCTATCTAAAACATTAACAGCAGGTTTTGGTATCAGTCCCTCAGAATCAAAGAGCAGGGGATCCTTTCTAGACTGACCATTTTTCACCGATGTTCAACAATCACACAGGGATAAATCCATCGTAGAAGAAGAAGAGACACCATTTACTGCCAGTAGCCTCAATAGACCAGAATTCAATTCAGCCACAAGACATGTTGTGTTTTGAGTTAGGGGCGTGACTCTCACATCATCTCAACTGGAAACTCTCAGTCTCTTGCTCTTATTATCGCTATTGCGGTCAATATCGTTAATGCTCTCTCCTTCTACAAGCAAAACCAACAGCTGACTACAACAACTCCAGGCACGTTCTGTGGGGGTTGTCGCGAGGCATTCTGGGAAATGCAGGAAATCACTAACTGAAGTAGAAGTAGACGAGGCAGGTTGAAGGAAAGTGGGTAGAACTCAAAGATAAATTACAACACTTTACAACAAAATAACTCATAGCATGGGGTGAACATCACAGATTGATGATAGATAACAATGTAAGAGTATCTGAAGGTGGAATAATCCTTTAATGGGAGAAACAGGTCTAGTTTGTGGTGAGTAATTGAGGAGGCTTCAAGGTAGGGGCAAAAGCCTGTCTGTTATGACTCACAGCACTAACCCATTAAACTCATAATAAAAGTGTACAAAACATAGCACGGCAGAACTGAGACAAATGCAAACAGCACACATGAGAAAGGTCACATTTTAGGTCTTAATGCATCTATAGGCCTGCATGTTTAATATTTGCACACAATCCATCAATTCCCTCTTAGTATAATGATAAAAGCCCATGCAGCACAGTTTGAGAAGTTGTAGCATTCAAGAAGCATATCATTTCATTTCATCCAGACTTCAGCCAAAGCCAATTTAAAGAACAGGAAATTGATCAGATTGAGGGAGAAGTGGTTCATTCCTCATTCGGTTAACTGAAACTACTCCTTTAAAAAAAAAAAAAAACATCTATCAAAATGAGCCCCAGTTGGCAGATAATATACATCTAGATCTCCTATGAGATTTCACCCATCATAACTACTTCCTGGACTGGGACGTTCTATTGTCCAATGAGGATTCAGCACAGAACCGCAGAGCACTTCTGTCCAATGAATGAACAGAATGGGTATGTTCCATCCGACCTGAGGGGTGTGCCAACATTGCTATGTAGTTGTGCCCCAGAGAGCAGCAGTCCGGATATGAGTCTGACCCTGGATCATACATGGAGGAAGTCAGTTATTACAGTATAGGCCGGTGGTTTATGAGTTTGGTTTAAAATCTAATATCAGAACTGCATCCAAGGATAACTTTCCCTCCACTCTGGTCAACTCAGCAGCTGCACAAGTGAACCGTCCACAGAACACCTCTTTAACGTCAAAACTGAGCGGGGAAAACAAGAGAACCGGTGTAATATGCAGCACAACTGTTTTTACATGATATTTTACTTAAGGGTGACATTCGATATTGATGTGAAATATAGGTTGTTTTAACTCCCATATTCATAAAGGTAGAATACTTGTGTTGTTCTTCAGTGGCCAGGGGTCATTTCCTGGGATAGTCTGACCACTTTTTGGTCCACTGCTGGAATGTTTGACCATCGCAAACAGCAGAACAGCTAACGCAGCTCGTTGAAGTGTGATCTTTCTACAACAGTCTCTCAGGGGTCACGGCTAGAGGAGAAATGCATGCAATGGCTAAGCTTGATAGAATAGATGATAGTATAGTTTAGATGGGTAACAAGGTCTAATAAAAAGGAAAATTAAGGTTTGAGAGACACTAAACTCTATGACATCACTTCCTTCTTTGTGTCAGTCTGAATTTTGTGTTGTCTTGTCCTCAGGTTGTTCCTGAGTGGGTCAACCAAGGAGCACACATAATAACACCATAGACATAATGATCGCCCTTATTGTGCTAGGCCGGACTCAGACATGCTGACATGTTATATATTTTAGCTCTTTGGCGCTAGCTGTCTGACTTAAAATAATTCAAATACAGTGCAAGAGCATCTGGTACTAGACTAAACACTGCTGCTAACATTGCACATTACACATTGGCTGTATAGCCTCACAATTACTAACACTGTAATTACGCAACACAAACAGTAATTTTTCCAAATACGTAGCATACAAAGAGATACATGTAATTTGCAAACACTACGCAACTTTTTTAATCAAGATGACCATGTATGGGACAATCATATAAATTAATATGCTCTATTGCCATTCAGTACTTAACTTAACAATAACTTGTTAGGCTTCTACACCAAACCTTTTTTTTTTAATCCCTCAAAGAGACAAACACTGGTCATGGGCTTACAGTGACAGTCTATTATTAGTGGTGGTAATTATATCACCTACCCTCATTTTCAGATGTTGGACATGCCACCTGTAGAACCAGATCAAGTGTTCTTTCTGGATTCTCCCTGAAATGAATAAAAACACCATTTACTGTGGGAAAAGGTGAGACACCTGTTTATGGGCAGAGTCATCTGCAACAATTGTACATTCTGCATTTACACAAATCACACCTGTATTACTGTTAAATGTAATTATATTCCTACGCGAGATTTCATTAGTGGGCATGTGGCCACTCTTTCCAGTTTACCAATTTACAGTAGGCCGACTGTCAACAGCTGTCACCGGCAGTAACGGCATGTCAGAGTGATGGTGCTTTGGTCTAATACGATAAAAATGTGCTTTTCTTCTCTTTTATTGTTAATGTGGGCAAACCTTGACCACAGGGGGACACAGGCTGGCCACATGTAACCTATTTCGGGCTGGCTGCTTGGCTAGCAGGGCTGCTAATTGGTGGTCAGCTAGCAAGCAGACAGTGCAGCAGGCTGACCCAAATGCTGCCGAGCCAGCTGGCCTGGCTGTTAAATCCGCTGTTGGAGATGGCTCACGTTACGACAAGCATTCCTTCGTATTTCACATTCGCCTCCGTGTTAACGTTGCGTCCCCGGACCGTTTTCGCCGTTACCTCGATATTTTTTACACTAGGAAGCGAGAGATAGGAAAAATATAAACTCGGGTCTTACTTTATTCTGCTGTCCATGGTTTAGCTACAACATCGCGACAGCTCCGGGCTGTCGGCGGCTCTGCTGGTTGTCCGAGACACAAGATTCCCCCCTCGTCCTTCCTTAGCCTTATCCGTAACTTGTGCTATCTTATCTGATACCGGTCGAAAGCTGCTGCGACGACATGCTTGCAGGGTCAATAGTGTAGTAGTTTGCGTCTTCCTTGTGCCGCTGGGGTGGCCTGAATTTGAGTTCAGTACCACGGTGGTTATTTCCCACAACAAACACCACTCCAGGAAGTGCTGTCAAAGATTTAGTGACGTCAGCACGTCAGATGAGCACCTTGCTGAGTATCCTCCACTTCAGCTGAATAATAGCTCTTATGCAGGAGCTAACCCACATGATTCATGCTTTCCATGCAAATACGTTTCCCTGTATTACCAGTTCAATAAGGGTGGCAGCTGTAGTCTGGAGCGGTGTTTCACAAAGTAGGGTCCAGGGACCATCAGGGGTCCTTGAGCAGGTTCCAGTGGGTCTGCAGCAAAATGAGGAATAGATTAATTTAAAGTATTTTACTCCCTAGAGGTCACCACAATGAGAGAATGTACATGGATGACTATTTTTCATAGGTTTCACTGTCCCCATTGTTACCTCCCCACCTACAGTATAGACAGTTATGTTATTCTGTATGAAGTCATACCTTAAAACTGAAATCTTCTCAGATGGGGTGGCTCAGGACAAAATCTTGTCAAATGGGGGTCACTGGCATGAAAAACTTTGGGAACCTGTGTCGTAGAGGTTAGAGAAGCCGGCTTGTGACCAGAACGTTGCCGGCTCAAATCCCTGGACCACCTAGGGTCTCTCCTCCCCCAACAACTACCATCAAGGTGCCCTTGAGCAAGGCAGCTACTCAGTGGTCAACAGTAGAAGACTCTGGTCGTACCGGTCAGCTCCAGTCATGCATGCATCAAATGCTTCAGTCGCAACACTAAACTCAATTACATACGCTTTTAAATTATGGAAAACATCTGAATATCATGCTGCATTTACACAAACCTAGTAGACAGTCAATATAGTCTAGAGTGTTTATCAAAATTGATTCAGTCACACAAGTCTACATGCAACATATTGCTCATGAATAAGCTGAGTCACTGACCACTTAATATTTGCATCGAGTCCCATGTTTATATTTGTCCCATGGTAAATTGAAACCAATGGCTTAGATGTGCTTCTGTCTCTCTCCTCTCCAGAGACTCTGTCTGGATCACAGCCAATTTTCTTTGGGCTGACTGGAAGGTAATTAAGTGGCAGCAGACTGGGGCATGCTGTTTCAGGCACCCGTATGAAATGATAATAGCAGGCCCACTGCCTTACCATACAAAAAAACAATATGACACACACGTGGACGGGCACACACAAAGCTTGGGTGCTGTGAACCAGTTAGGACTCACATTACAGTAGGGAACCTACAGTAGACAATCCCACCAGAACATCAATTTAAGAGAGCATAACACTGAGAAAATGATACAATTTCCTTCACAGACCTGGCAAAATATATATTTTAAAATGGTTTCAAACATTTAGCCTAGCTGAGGTGGACATGATTTGTCTTGCCGAAATGGAAATATCCCTTACAAGAAAAAAATATTTCTATTCTGTATGTTTTTTCAAGTGAAAATGCAGCCCACTCAGCTCCTATTTAACCCAGGTCTTTTTTCTGTCATTCTCCAATTGTTATTCATTCATTTGCTCATTTTCACATTTTGAGTAAATGCAAGATTTGCATCACAACTAATAACAAGTAACCTGGCTGCAATCATAAACTGTTGCCCGTTATAGGCAATGTAAGCTATAGGAGCTCTATGTATAGAGGATTTCTACACATCCTTAAAACATTTACAGTGCTGATAGAGCAAAAACAATGAGCCAACATAACATCTTCCATTGCAATGTATGCTCCATCTGTATTTTCTCATATGTTTCAACCTTGTTTATCTGGTGGCTTTTACAGTATTTAAGATGAGGACACATGACTACAAAATCAAAATGCTTCAAGGTGGAAAGGTAAAATTCTTTCTACTTTATAGCAAAATGAAGCTGTTTAGCGAAAAACACACATCCATTACATTTTGTGTCCACAAATGTTTTTCACAGTAAACATGCTTTGATATTTTGATCACTGATGTGCACTTTGTCAGAGGGTAAATTGACCCCACAATGTCAGTCAAAAGACACTTGTCAGGTTTCATTAGCCACATTTCTGGACTAGCCACATCGTCAGAGGTGGCTTACAGCGGCAGATAACCTTGAAAGAACTCATTAATGTCCACTCATCAACCTTGTAGTGCTCAGTCCAAGTCACCACGATACTCTGTGTTATTTCACATATGGGAAGGTGTAGCTTACAATATATTGAAATCAGTGAGAGCAAAGGGAGAGGCACTTACAGTGACGGATGCACCAGTTTACCCACCTTTTTATTTGTGGAATAGAGTTTACCCTTAATATTTATGGCATAAATTCATAACATATATCATACTAAGTAGTGTCAAAGATTTACACGGATAGTATCTTCTAAGGAGAACAAATGCAGAAATGAATTTTCTGAAAGTATAGATTTTTCTTTATATTGGTGGTTGTTTAAATGATGCTGATCCCTGAATGGAGGTCATAGGAGAGTGACGTTTTTATTTACCACTCCATCACTGCTTTCAGTGGCATGATTACACAATAACCCAGTGCTGTTGTTGTTATTTTTTATCTGACAGTTTTCCTTTTCCAGTTTCCCGTTTTTTCTCTGTATGCTTCCATAAGGTGAAGTTATCCTTGCCACATACAATGAGGGAGTCTATAGTAGCTGCTGTGAAACAGCAGAGGCGCTGTGTGAATCACCGGGTCAGTATTATGGTATAGTCACATGTCAAGAAAGCGACGAGGGGCAGAGGAAGTAGCACACACTTCTATGTAACAGAGGAGGAAGGGAGCACGAGTACAAACGTCAAAAATAAACATGGGACTGAAATAGACGATCTTTGATATAGCCGTCATAACCGGATACTAGCGCTTATACTATACTATATTACACTTAATATATGGATATTTTCACCCTGTTGCATCCGAGTCAGCAATGACAAAGTTTTTTACTGGCGCATGATGTTTCACCAAAGTCACCCGAGTAAAGCGTTTGTCAGCAGATTGATCCTTCTCCATGCGCGCTTTTATAAACGACTTGTAACCATGTCGATAGTGCACCTCTCAGAAGACATCCCTAAGCGATTGATCAGTGCCGGCAATCAGAGGCAATCAGACTTCAACGCGGTGGTGACGAGCAGCAGCGTGGGCGGTGAGACGGACCGCGACGGGACACAGTTCACAGAGGATCAACTGGTCATACATCGAGTCCACAGACAGGCATGCGAGGTAAGACCCACTCAAAGACTACAAAAGCAGTGTATGTGTGTTGCATTTAACTGGGGACGTGTTGTCAGTCCGCCCTGATCACCCTGATTAGTTCTGATCTATTAGTTCAGGGGTTCCCACATTTTCTCATGTCAAGGGAAGGGAGCCCCTAAATAGAGATGGATCAGACCAAGGGATCCCCAAGATTTTTTTGTTTTGATCTGATTTTTGTTGTTGGTTATGATTTTGTTCAAAGTTGCATAACTGTAGTGAAACTTAGTGAATAATATTCCTGATGCATTCTCTTATTATCTAGTGAATTAAAGTAATTGCAAAATGAATCTATTCCTTATATGCTGGGGAGCCCCTGGAGCCCCCTAAAACCTTTGTATATTTGTTATAGTGATATAATGAAAATAGCTATTAGTGCATCATTCTGACTGAATCCAGAGAAAGAAATAAACTAGCTCAGTGGTTTCCAAATTGGGGGGCCAGGTCCTAGGGGGCCCTCACCAAAATTAAATCTATTTAAATGTTGCTATTACTGCTATTTAATTCACTAAAAGTTAGCATAATGGGAGAATGTTTAAGAATGACTACTTTGATTATACTCTCGCCACTGTTATCTCCCCAACTGTTACATGGACAGTTATGTAATTCTTTTCTAGATCATTTAACAAAAATCTTCACAGCTGACAAAATCCTATCAAATGGGCCTAATAAGCATCTGTGTGCGGGTCCCTGATGTGAAAAGTTGAAGATAGTACATGAGTACTAACTATTGAGTTTACCTGATGTCGTTGTATAATTACAGTATAGTGTCAAATCAAGTTTATTTGTATAGCCCTTAATTACGGTTACAGTCTCAAAGGGCTGCACAATGCCCACATTTTGAAAACAATAAATGATAGCACACGACACCCTCCGACCTTGGACCCTCGCAGAGGACAAGGAGAAAGTCCCACAAAACCAAATTCTAACAAATTAGATTAGATTTAGATTAGATTCAACTTTATTGTCATTGCACAGAGTACAAGTACTGAGACAACGAAATGCAGTTTGGCATCTAACCAGAAGTGCAAATAGCAGTAAAGTGCAGAGTATGTACATATGTATAGTGGTAGATAAATATTAAATAAACAGTAAGGGCTAGATGCTGATATGTACAGAATGAACAATAATGACAGTATAAACTGTTGCACTGTTATTCGTACCACAAACATACCCAGTGTGATATACCCAAGTGATAGAGGTAATATGATGATAATTTTCCCTGATCTGTCATATCTCACCAAATCTTAGCTGCCTTCCAGTGACCCAGTGAGCTCTGTGGTGACGGTGGTAGTGAATGGGTGTCATCGGTGAATGCCTTTAGGGTTATCTGCTGTAAATATTGTGCTTCTGAGTGTGGATGAAGGTGAAGCAAGTTGGCCGCGACTTGAGGAGCGTGGTAGGGCCTGGGTGGGAAAAGCACAATACAGAGTGGGCCCAGCTATGCCAGCTTCACTATGTGGCCCTGCGATGCCATGTGAAATGACAGGCCGTGTCACCAAAGAGCCTGGGGCCTTTTTCCCTTTGTAGCCTGTCAAAGCTCACCAGCTAGTGGGCTCTCAGTTTGAAACAGACTGAGAGATGACATTTTCTAACTTCCAAAGGGATGCAAGAGGAGTTCAGTGTTTTTCACTTACAGAAGGTGTTTGTGTGTCTCTGTGGAAGATGAATGGTTGGTCACAACAAATGGATAATTATGGGTAGTTATGTTTTATTTTATTTATTTTTGTAAAACAAAACATCTTGCAACTGTACAGTGAAATAGCAGTTCATTAATCATAATAATAATAATAATGCAAACAGGTACCTAACAAATTGCACACAAAAGAACTGCATGAAATTAATTAATAACATAAGAGCTATCTGCTTCTATGCATAGAGGTCATCCATTTTCCTCTTCTTCTTGACCCAAAACAATCTGTTTTCTATGTGTATATGTTAGTGCTCAATATTATGCTTGTATGTGCATGCATAAGTGTTTGTGTGTGCAATACTAATTGAATAATATGTACATTATGTTCAGGCGAAGAAGCAGACGTATGTGGACCCCTTCAGTGGGTACAAGGTGTTCACAGAGCATGCCCACCTTCAGAGGAGGAGGTGCTGTGGCAGCGCATGCAGACATGTGAGTTCTGCTGTTTCTCTGTGTTGTGTTCCTCACTCAGCTCCACTTAGCTCTGTCTCCTCTTCTGTTCTTGGCTGTTTGGTTTTGCTCTGTGCTAATCTGTCCTGTCCTACTTGGTCCTGTCCTGTCCTGCTCTGTCCTGTCCTGTCCTGTCCTGTCCTGTCCTGTCCTGTCCCGCCCTGTCCTGTCCTGTCCTGCTCTGTCCTGCTCTGTCCTGTCCTGCCCTTCCCTCTCCTGTCCTGTCCTGTCCTGCTCTGTCCTGTCCTGTCCTGTCCTGTCCTGCCCTGCCCTGTCCTGTCCTGTCCTGTCCCGCCCTGTCCCGCCCTGTCCTGTCCTGTCCTGCCCTGCCCTGTCCTGTCCTGTCCTGTCCTGTCCTGTCCTACTCTGTCCTGTCCTGTCCTGCTCTGTCCTCTCCTGTCCTGCCCTGCCCTGCCCTGCCCTGTCCTGTCCCGCCTTGTCCTGTCCCGCCCTGTCCTGTCCTGTCCTGTCCTGTTCTGTCCTGCCCTTCCCTCTCCTGTCCTGTCCTGTCCTGTCCTGCTCTGTCCTGCTCTGTCCTGTCCTGCTCTGTCCTGTCCTGTCCTGTCCTGTCCTGTCCTGTCCTGTCCTGCTCTGTCCTGCTCTGTCCTGTCCTGTCCTGTCCTGTCCTGCTCTGTCCTGCTCTGTCCTGTCCTGCTCTGTCCTGCTCTGTCCTGCTCTGTGCTATGTTCTTCTGATCAGTGCTGTCCTGTTCTGTGCATGTCCTACTGTCCTGTCCTGCTCTGTCCTGTCCTGCTCTGCTTTGTGCTACGTTCTTCTGATCCTACTGTCCTGTGACTAAAGCTAAACCTGTGTCTTCACATGTAGCTCATTTTACCCCATTTAATTATTTCCCTCTCTCTTCCAGTGTCCATACGGCCAAGTCAACGTGAAAGACCCTGCAATGAAGAAACAGTTTAATTCTCTATTTTATGTGTAGGCCTAGCCGCCTCATGCCGACGGTGAAGTGTAACATGACTGTTCAGAATGGGACCCACCTCATGTAGCTTGTCTTCTGCCTGTCGTTATTTTGGACTGCCTTGAGAGTCATTTTTTAGCAGCATACCAAATGATGAAATATAGAGTGGTGTCTGTGCAATACCTACCTCCTATGAATCACAACGATCCTCAGGATGATTTTCATTCTCACAACAAGATTAGGGGAGGGGAGAGGAAGGATTTGTTCACTAGACCCTCATGTAAAAGTGTCTTTTATCACTTTTTTGTAATATGTTTCAGTTTTCCTTGAATGTCCAATGAAATGTCTTGAATTTCATGTTACTGTCTTGTTTTCTGTCCTGTTTAAGAGTATTTAATATTTTGTGATACTCCACTACTCTGATGCATTTGCAAGGGTGGTGGGAGTATGTAGATGAAAACTGAAAGTGCGTTTTAGATCTTTGCCCTCAAGATAAAGGGCGTATAGGCAAGAGTAACTGTAGATGGATGGAGTCTTGTGCTCTTTTGCTTTGCATTTCTTGTTATTTTCCTCCCAAATGCACAAATGCATGAATATTAGCATCATTTACTACACTCCATGAGTGCTCGACTGAACTGTCTACCTTTGACTGAAGTGCTGTGCTGTTAAAAATAGGCAGGGGCCAAGGGTCAGCGCTCACACTTGGCTGCGCTGCTTTTACACCACTTGATGGAATCAGGCTGTTAACAAACATGCCATGGACATCAACAGCCTCCCTCCCCACTGGACTCGCAGCTCAGCCTCCTGGCAACACTTGGCTACAGCACAGCTCCCCGCGGCTGCTCTCCTGAGCTGCAGCCTAATGAACTCGTGGGCCCTCTCATCCCAACACTGCAATAGATCAGCTCATGTTCACATGCATGCACACACATACACACTCGGTAGACTTACTCCACCAGAACACCCTGTGGCTCATAATAGGCCGGTACAGAATCCATGTTACACTAAACACTGCGCTTTGTAGCCAACAGAGATAGTACACGGTGAGGTCAAGCGCTCATATAGGACTACCTGTGCGTGCAAGCGATGTTGGAGAAAGATGTGCGACTTGATTCGTGAGCGCATGTGGGTAGGCAGAGCGATGCCTTTAGGCGCTGGCTCTGAACCTGCCACACACACTCGCCCGTCTCCGCTTGATTGGGCAAACGGCGTCGGGATGAGAGAATGTGTCTGCCGTGGAATTCTGTCGCAGCCGCCCACTGGCGCGCGCGGCCGCAAATTTTTTCCTCGGCAGGTGGGTCCCAAAGGCAAGTGCTTAGTGATCGGAGCAAAGCCCTGTGAGCGGCTACAAGGAGATTCATGATCCCAACAGTGCTGGGGAGGACAGGTTCTTGGGGACGCGTCGTCAGGCGGGATGAGAGGCGAATTTATTTGGTGTTATTCTGAACCGAGGCAGCGGAGCGTGCGGCGGCAACATTTCTACAGCGGGACGGTGAAGGTGTCACACTCATCAAGTACCTGGGCCCGCCTGCCTGCCGCGGCTCCGGTTTTGCCTAGGGACTTGTCTGTCACATTAAAGTAGATGCATTGCCATTCAGGGCCTCGGCGGTCCCGCAGCCTGACCATGAAATAGGCCAACTTTCATGTCTGCCTCATCCCTCCACGTCTTCCCAATCCAGTGATGGCACAGTTTGAAATGTTTTTTTTTTTCTTCATGTTCTAGCCTAGCAGTTGGTGACTGAGACACAAACAGCACAGCAATCCCTTAGACAGATTTATGGAGAAATTCACTTGCAGAAAGCAGAGAATATCTATCCCCACCCACCATGCAGACTAAGGCTAATCATATTATTATGTTTACCAACAATAAGGCTTGGCTTGGAGCATTGCTATAAATATTGCCCATATAAATGATAAATTGAGGTATGTCAGATAGGCCTATTGTGTGAGAGTATTGAGTGAAAAGAATATCATCTAAAAAGCAATCTGATCATGTATATGTTATATCCTCTACAGTACCATGTTTTTATTGAATTGTTTGTATTGATATTGTTAATAACTGTTGCCTATAATTACTTCTAATAATGTAGGTAATTTATTTCCATGACAAGTTTACAGCATTGATGGTGTTACTGTGGAAGACATTAACCTGCCTTATTCGTAAATTAATTCATGTTGTTGATTTTGTTGTATTATGCAATGCTAGTGAAATGATGAAAAATGAAGAAATTATGAAGAAGTTCTGTTTAGCTGTATAAGCAAATATATAACGTACACACACACACACACAGTGGCAAATTCCCTCAGTACAGATGTGCTCCCATGTTGCAACAGCCAGTTGGACATGTGGGGTATTTATTTCAGGCATTTTGGACTGAACATCTCTGACCTTCAGCCCAAGCATATGCTGTGCTGGAGCAGAGTGGCAGCTATATACCGTCTGCCTTTCTGCAGGACGATGGCAGTCGCCGCAGAGAAAGAGAGAGCTGTCCAGTTTGGAACTGTGACCAGACAGGCTCCAGTCACAACCAGTTGACAGGCCAAGCAGCCCCCTAACCACCCCCCCCCCCCCTTCTCAAACAGGCACATAGACACACCAGCCCTGCGGCCAATGGCCCCAACCACAGTTAGTTACAGTGTCTCCTTCACTGTTGGCCAGACCAGCCAGGAACTGACACAGGGTTGGCGGGGAAAAAACTTGAGTGTCAGCCGTATGATGACTGAAAGGAACATCAGTCTCAGCAACTGGCTGGGCACTGCTTTGTGTGTTTACATGTGTGTGTGTGTGTGTGTGTGTGTGTGTGTGTGTGTGTGTGTGTGTGCGCGCATATGTGCACATGTGTCTTGATATTCAAGCAGCATCTGAGCAGCCCCTACATCAACGTCTGGTCGTTCTACACAAACAATGTCAGCTCGCCTCGGGGCAGCAGCCTCCACAGTGGTCAGATGGACAACCAGATCCCTGTGGTAGAATTAGTGATAAAAAAAACCCACACACGGCCACTGAGTGACAGTCAGCACACCAGATTCCTTTGGACAGACGGGGCTGCAAATAGCACAGAGGAGCAGTCAGTTTCTCCCCCAGACCTCAACTGGTGGTCAGGCCCATGCCAGGCCAGGTCGTGGCCGCCAGATGAGCCCCGATATGGGCAGAGTCAAGTGCAGTCACAGGCACCTAAATGCCCAAGGAGCATTCTGGCCTGTTTTTTTTCCTTGTGGTTTTACTTTGGCACAATCACATCTGTCCTTTCCTGTCGACACTCAAAGAACAGTGGATGTGATAGCTTTAACGCTGCAAGAAATATTATGCTTCAAAACCTAAGTATCCACTAATTGATGAATTGCAAGTAAGGAGGTTTTTTTGTCTAAGTTTTGGTGTTCTTGTGTCTACTGTGACTACTTGGCGTGTGTAACAGAAAATGTCTACTTCACCTTTTAGTATATCTAAAAAATTGCGTATTGCATATTGGTGGTAGGGATTGAACTGGATTTGAACTGGAATTTCCATCATGGGTATCATTATTTTCTCTTTTTTAAAATTAGAAATAGACCTACGATTTATCTAAAGTCTCTTTAATGGGAAGGGTTTCTGGAGACATAACTCAAATGCAATGTGTGCTGGGAAGTATGCGAAAAGCCAGCAATGTCTCTTATTCAACTGTGTAATGATCAGTTTGGTGAATGCTGGCTAACATGTTCCTGCTCCAACAATTTTTAGTCGCAAGTCAAGATTATAAATGATGAAGCTGATAACTAGCGAACGTAGGAAATTGACACACACATCTGTCACATTATCGCACCCCTGACTCCATGCCATGTTTAAGGAGGAAGAGACAGCCTGTTGGATGACAAAAATAAATAAAAGCATAATCTTAACCCTTGTGTCTGCGTGCAGAAGCTGCATTCTCCCTGTAATCTAGGTCTAAGGTTATACGGGGATGAAGAACATCCATCTATTATGTTTCCATGTCCTTTCTAGTGTGGCCAGATATGGACTAATACTCGCACCATTCCCCAGGAGGATACTAAGACTCCGTCCCCAGAGGAGAGGGGTGGCGGTGGTGGAGGTGGTGGTGTGCTGTTGGAGCTGTTCTGGAGGCAGGGAGGGGAGGCAGGCAGCAGTTGGTGTGCAGAGAGCAGAGGCTCAGGCTGGCTAGTTAAGAGCTCCTCTCTCCTATCCTCCATCTGCCAGGGACCGGGGCTGTGATTTGAGCTCCAGCAGAGCAGAGCAGGGAGGAGATCGAAGGAGGAGGGAAGAGGAGGGGTGTGTGTGTGTGTGTGGGGGGGGGGGGGGTGTTGGGAGTAGGGATGGGGGAGTGCAGTAGTGTGGGGCGGGGGGGGGGGGGGGGGGGGGGGGGGTCGAGTTGGAAGAGACACAGAAAAAGAGAGAGTGGAAGACACAGACTTGGAGGAGGAGAGGGAAAAAGTGAGGGAGAGAGAAAATAAGCAAGAAAATGAAGAACAGGATATATGGGGATTGAGACGCCTCAAAATCTATTTATAGTTTTATTGTTCTTTATTATTATTTTTCTAAATCATTACTAGACATCGGAATTATTTATAAACAATAAAAGCAATGTTTTTGCCACATTTCATCCCTTTATATCACATCTTGGTATTTTCTTTCCCCTAATAATAATGAAGCCGTGTCCGCTCTGTGTTTGTAAATATTTCCAGGATGTCTCACCATCCACTAACCCACCCACCCAGGCTCATGTGACTGGGATACAGCTTTACAGTGCTTCACTCCTCCCTCTCTTCCTCCTCCTCCTCCTCCTCCCCCCTTCCCTTCCCACTACCCTCTCCTTCATTCTGTCAGTGTTTAGCCTGTAGTTCCCTGCACCATGGTGAATCCTGGGAGAGCCCTCCTCGCGCCTTCTTTGCTCTCTCTCCCATTTTTTTCCCCCCTCTCTTCCACTCCTTGCCTCCTCACCTCCTCCTTTCCTCTCGTCTCCTCGTCTGCTCCTCTTCCGGCCCTGCTTTGGGAGAGTGAGAGCTTCCTCTGTGAGACTGAGTGTCACTTGAGGTGTCCCAGAAATGATAACTCCAGATGAACCCTGGATGTGTGGTAATCTACCACCATGCCCTACAGCAGAGAGGAGCCAGGCAGCCAGGGAGGCAGGCATCCCGGCTGGGCTGTGTCTGTGGTTCCACCATTGAACCAAGCACGCCACATAGCCCGTCTGGGTATCATGCTCTGGGAAGCTGTGCGCACAGTACATGTTGTGGTACACAGTGAAATGGATCTCTGTGCTGCTGCATTATTGATGAGATACATTGTGATGTCAGCCGAGCGAAAGGAGCAGAGCAAAATGACTGTTAGCAGTGTGGCACATGATCATTTATGCAAGCAGTAGAGGTGTAATTAATTGTCACCCTTTGCTCCAGGCCCCAGTGCTCACTCACACAATATTATATTCACTTGTTTTCAGTTGAAATCGGTCCATGATTACCTCACTGTATTATCCTCCAAGAGGTTAGTCTGGGTACCATGGTTTAGGTCATTATGTCTTCTGGATGACCTTCCTCTGTCATGTTAACAGTAAATTAACAATTTAGTTGGAGGGCTAATGCACTGGAAATTCTATTCTATTCTATTCTATTCTATTATTATTATTATTATTATTATTATTATTATTATTATTATTAATAATGAACGTCTGGTTGTCATATTGTTTGGCCTCTCAGGTGAATTATAGGCTAGGGTTGTGCATGTAACATGTGCACAATGAGATAAATAGATCACCAAAACAATGAAAAATGACAGTATATTATAAAGACATTATGAATACTGGTCATTTATTTTAGCACCATATAGGCTCAATAGAGATCAGGCACAATGAAACCCATTTTAATACCACACTGATACTATCTGACAATAAAACTGGGCATTATGAATAGTTACATATGAAGTAGTTTTCATCAACAAAATGTATTTATTCAGTAGAGGACGCTGCCCTACGGGGCCAAAATAATTGTAAAATGCGTCATGTGTAAATGCACTAAATATTCATTTTCATAATTTGGATTCTCCAGGTGAGAGAAAGAAGCGCAAGTTACAGTTCAGAAGAAACGAAATGTTGACCCATGAATTTCATTATTTTAATATTGTCACTGTTATTTGAATTAATTCAACACAGCCAGTGAAAAAAATACAGACCTGAGGTTGGGTATGGGATTTAAGAGTTCCCTTAGTATTATTAATAAACGTACCATCCACATCTACTCTATGTTGACGAGGTTGAAATTAATGATCATCGGCCATCAAAGCAGAATATAGTCTTCAGCATGAATTGAATTTCAGTATGGGTTTTCGTTTCCACAACTCGAATTAGGTTACTCTCCTTTATTTCAAATCCAGATGGAAATAAGTGAATTGAAATTATTATTTATTTTCTTACATTGATTACGAATATGATTTCGATGTGTCAGGCCCATTCTATTTACAGTATTGTGTTTTTTTTATGGACGTGTTTTGTAGTGCTGCCTATCCTTGCCAGATTTGATGGCTGATTTAGTTTGACTGTGGACCTATCTAATGATTTAATCACACAAACCTCTGCTACCCAACCAGCGTAATTAGGGCTGTAATACTCATTTGATTTGCATCCCATACAGTATGAATTCACATATGGGCGCTGAGATAGATGACTATAAATTTTGTGAGCAAAATGTTTATGGGCTATGTGCTTGAACCCACCTAAAATCAGTTTATCCCCCTTTTTCTTTGCAGAACAGAGTTTACTCGTCTCTTTAGGCTGACATGAATCGTGATGACCTGGATTCATACCATGCATCATATTAGTAACAAGCTAAGTCATATGAAGATAGGAAAAGGCATGAATTAAAATTTCTAAACATACACTTGATTTTTTTTTTGTTTTCATAATGGTGCCGACTCAAGGTTATGGTTTCCCCTCCTTTTTATTTACCACTACATCACTGGCTGTAACCTACACGTGCTGAGTGGGCTATTGGCTCGTGTGTTCCCGTTTTCTGTGCATTGTTTGTGCTGTGGTGTGATGAGGGCTGTCTGTTTATGGCAGAGGGATATTTAAATGTCTTGTGTTTTAATTGACGCTCACTATAGGACTGTAGCAGAAACGAGGAACAGCCCCCATCTACCGGCAGAGTCTCCTCTGTCTCCTCTCTACAGTGCGCACAGTCCGGAGCTCCTCACCCAGCACGCTTCACTGGGATCCCATAGATCACAGCCTCAGGTAAGATCATTTCAATGTCTTCGTGGAAAAATAGCACCGAGGAGGCTATTTAACAAAGAACGGATGGAGAAAAGGCTAGCAAAACAACGCGACCGACTTGATGCGTGATAAATACAGTGCAATAGTGCCTATAGGTGATATTCTCCTCTGCGGGGTAGGCAGTCGGGTGGTGGAGGGTGAAGCCACCACAAGTCAGCTTACCCACCTTTTTTATCTGCAGAATAGTTTACCTACCTTTTTAGACTTGCATAAATATTAATGATATTTCATAGTATACACCATAAGTGATATCAAACTGATGCAAGTTATGTGAGGTGGGGAAAACACATTAATTGATGCTTTTCTGAAAGTAGAATAGATTTTGTTTATATTGGAGGGTTTTTTTTCCTTGTGATGATGGAGGTAATAGTTTACCCGCCTTTATTTACCACTGCATCACTGGAGATAAAGCGATATGTAAGGAATTTCTTGTATTCATAAGACAAAAGTCAGTAGCCTATACTGAGCAATCCTGGGCTGAGTAAGCGCCATTTTAAATTTGCCTATATAGTAGTGGTTATTACATTTTTTTGAAAGCATCAAGGTTTGAAATGGAGTACCGTACAGTGTATGAATGTCCAATGCCTATAGGGGTTATAGGGTGTTTTCAATGCCTTTTGGCCAAACAACACAGGGGGAAAATCCAGGGAACCCGAATAATATCTCAACCACAAATCTTAAATTAGGGCAAATCATTTTCACTGGCTAAACGAAAAAAGACACAGAATCGCTCAGATTCATTTTATTAGATTTATTTCAAACCAGGAATGACATATGGTCAGATGACATTACCTAGATTGCTTCATTGCTAAGTGTATTTAGAAAACATTTCGACAGAGAATGGCTGACTTCAATTCAGCCAAATGTTAAGAATTAGCTATTGCCTTTTCTCAAAAAGCACAAATTGGCTTATTGGCATAGGGCTTATATTTTTGCAGACCTTTTTTTCAATTGGCACGTTATGAAATTATAAAACAACAAAAGGGTAAACAAGTAGTAATATCCTAATTAGATAAAAACAAAACCAAAAAAACAACAATACAAAAGATATGATTCCCTCAATTCCTTGGTGTTCACTGACACATTGTTAAGCCCTCTTCAGTCAAGTGAAATGTCACTGCTGGAGGCAACGGGTCTCTACAGTATTCTTTATGAACATTATCGGTATGATAACAGATGGCTTAATAAAAATACTAGCGTGTACTTATTGTAATTATGACCTGCCTACTCTGCGGATAGGCCCAGTTTTAGAATTAATCAATCATGTAATCGCTTTATTTAGTTTCCAGTGGAGATGGGGGGGAAATACACCAATTAGATTAAATATCACACGGGGCCGAGTTGATCATTTCTCTCGGGGTGTCTTTGTCCAGGTGAAATGCGATCCGCGTGTCCTTTTGTGTCTTTTATTCCACCGCTGTGTGGTTGACGGTAAGACACTGACAGAGCGCAAATTAACTTTATGCTTTTTAGAGCAGCTGCAGGTCCAGCCCGTCCAGGGTTCAAGCCTTGTCTGAGCGCTGCTATCAAGGGGCCCCCAATTAAAGGCAACACAACTTCACGGGGGGACAAATGAAAATGTAACACGTCTTGAGAAGAAACATCCACACCTGCAAACCCCACTGAGCCTGGACAAATCTATTAATGGGCCCCAAGCCGAGGAAAAGACGCAGCATATAGCTATTGTTTTATGGCACAAGCTCTTCGTTCAGACTGATTCATTCAGAGACTATAGCTCGTTATTAGATAGTAGACTTCAAGTGTAAAGGCCAGTGGTGTGTTTGGCAAAGTACAGGCCTTGAGCTTTTTCTTTTCGGTTTGTTGTCACCAGGGATGTAGTGGAGGGCAAACCCACCTAACTTCAGTTTACCCGCCTTTTCATTTGCGGGAAAGAGTTTTCTTACCTTTTTAGGCTGACGTGCATTTTCTCCGGTATAAATTCATAGTCTCCTATACATCGTTAAGCAGTAACAATATGATGTAGGTTAAACGATAAGGTCCCTTATCTACCACTACATCACTGGTGGTCACAAAGAGGTTTCTGTAGCTTCACTTTATCAAATCAACTCTCCTACATGTAACCAGGGTTTCGGCCTAATTGAAAAGACAGTGAAAAGACAAGGACCGTGTTAATACTCGGCAGTACTGAATTAGTTTGCAATTGAGTGTAGGATACCGTTTAATGGAGACAATATTGATATCGCCTTAAAAATAGCATTTAAAAAAAAAAAAGAACAGGATCCGGCGCCTCGTGAAATACTAAAAAATAATATAATTTATACACTTTATACACATTATTACACTTGACGAGGTCATCAGAAAAAATCCTGGTGTTTTAATAAAGAGGTTGTCATAGGTTATCTCAGGTGCAGAGTGTAAGGTTACAACAGTATGTGTTTTTCCCCCATTAAAATATCATGCTATACACTGCGTTATAAAACAATTTCCTATTTTTTTCCCCCAAATTGGTTAATGTAACCTGTCTCCGCCCTATAGCCTATCACTGATCACTGCCCCGCCCCAAACACTACATGCACGCATGCACGCACGCACGCACGCACACACACGCACACGCACACGCACACACACACACACACACACACACACACACACACAGTTATCACAATATTTTAGACCAACCAAAATCACCTGATGAAGAACACATTAACCACATTTATTAGAAAAGTTTTAATAATATAATTTCATGACAAAATCTGATGCTCACAATTAAACTTTCTTCTAAGTACACGTCATGGACGGACCAGGAGAAAATGTATTTCTGTCTCTGTCAATAAAAAGCCACATGATTTAAAAAAATATATATTTTAAAAGTAGAATGCCAGAGAAATGTTTTAGGTAGGTTCAATAAATATATTCCTCTCCATATTTACACATAAGCTACTCTAAATCCATCAGTTTATGCAACATATGACTACACGCCACCACCCTGTCCTGTTAAGTATAAATGGGGAAAAAAGTAATGAAAATGTCAATACCATAAAGTAGTAGTCCTCCGCGCAGCCAGCACCGGGGGTTTTGAGGGAAGAGTGACAGCTCTTTGTTGGTGAATAGAAATCAGTGGCGATGGAGAGAGAGAGAGAGAGAGAGAGAGAGAGAGAGAGAGAGAGAGAGTTGGGGGGGGGCTCCTCCTACCAAATTATTCAGACTGGGCAGGCTTTGCTCTCTTCACAAATAGGACACGGCTCTCAAATCCAGGCAGTCCCAACCTGACCTCCAAGCACCAAGGAACCCCTAACTGGGAGATCGGGAGAGAGAAATCACTAAAAAAAACAACAACAAAACTTTGTGTCATTTTTTTTGCCAGTATACATACTGTAGCCCCTACCACCACTACAACTCCACCACACCGGTGTCGCATCATTTGGACTATATATTTTTTTTGGGAGAGACATTTACGGAAAAGAAGGAAAAAGCTGTTGCAATCACCACCACTCCTCCTGTCCCACCCATCATTCTTCCATCGAGTTGTAGTTTATTTTCTTTCTTTTTTTTTGTTCCAGTTGCCTTTGGACTCTTTGGCGAGGAGGTGATCTGAGTCTTTGGGTCGTGTTGTGTTGTGTGTGTGCCTCTCTCAGAGCCTCAGAGCCCATTTGGATGCGCTGAGAGAGCGGGGCGCAGCGCTGCGGTACAGTATATGGAAGTTGTGGGCTGCAAAACAGAGGCAAGCAGTTGCACGTTGCGTCCAGGACCGGGAGCCATGCTTTTCCACGGGATCTCCGGGGATCACATCCAAGGGATCATGGAGGAGATGGAGAGAAGGTCGAAAACGGAGTCGCGCCTGGCCAAGGGCATGCAACTCAACGGGAGAGAGTCGGTAAGAGCCAGGTCGACTTGTGTTTTCAGTTAATACATACCAAACTGATTGTAAGCTGCATGACAATGGCACTATTAATGTGCAAGAAAATGTGCAGTTGTTTTGGGGTAAGTACACTGAACATATATGATCAAATAGCCTCTCACTGTCAGACAACAAATATAGGCTATTTTTGACTAAATCAATCAATTGACTAAAGCATACATAATCTATAATTCTTTTTCACTTGGATAGGCCCCAATTTAATCTTTCGATTTCAAGAGATGCTCAATTATTTACAAAAGTGCATGCAATTGTAGGCCTAGAAATCTATATCAACAAATCAAATACCTTACATTAGATTACAGCTGTATTATTTTGTTTTCTACTTGCAAATTTACCAGTAAATTATTATTGTGGCCTTATATTTATAATAATTGTGTTGAAAAAACAGGTATGGTATTATTATTATTTTATTTGCATTGTTAGCTTTTTATTTTGCTTTTTATATCATAGGGCACATTTTTTATTGCCTATACAGACAAGCGCTGGCTTGCCTACAGACAACATTGTTGCTCAAGACTTGAAATGTAGGGCTACGTGTGGGACTGGGGGTTAAACCTAATAAAAATGTAGGTTAGCAAAATAATTCAATTCTCACTCCTTGACATTCTAATAAATAGGCCCAGTTGATCAAAAGGTATAAGGTTTTCTCTCTCAATGTGGCCTATGGGCACACAAAGCCTTCATGTACTGTATACTGAACAGCGAGTTTAAAAGTACTCTTCAAAGGCCTTATGTTGGGTGTTTGCAAAAAAAAATCTCTCGTGTTCAAAAAAGCTATTTAAACACTCATTGTCACTGTTTTTGCATGACGTGAGTTTACCAAGATTTTCCCACCAGTCCTTGAAGAAAATGCACGAAGAAAATAGTTCCTATGATGTTTCTCTCTCTCTAACACCCACCTCCCAGACCATGCCTTCTATGAGCCCGGAGAAGCCTGCTCTGTGTGCCGGCTGTGGGGGCAAGATTTCGGATAGATATTACCTCCTGGCCGTGGACAAACAGTGGCACCTGCGGTGTCTCAAATGCTGTGAATGTAAACTAGCCTTGGAGTCGGAGCTAACGTGTTTTGCCAAGGATGGGAGTATCTATTGCAAGGAGGATTACTACAGGTAAGAAAAATTAAGGTTAACCATTTTTCTAGTTTTACCCTATAAGCTAGGAGGAAGCTATAACTTAAGTCTGGGCCGCGCGCAAGCACACACACACACACACGCACACACACATATACCATTGTTTTAAAGAAAATACATTTTATACTTTTAGAGGAACACCAGATTTGTGACCAAAATATCGCCATACTATCGCCTTAGTTCAACAGGCTATCCTAGAATAGGTATATAGGTGTTTATCTGAATACTATGTTAAAACCTATTGACCCATAGTAGTCATACTCCTCGTCTGAATAAAACATCATTATGGTGAAAATATTCCCACAGAGGCCTGCATGGTCTAAATTAGGAAGATAGCCATGAAATGCCGTTACTTAGTTATACTAGATGTAACGTTATTAGCTAACCTAGCTCAGAGTGTTACAGTGTTACAGTCACACTATCAGAAAAAAAGATACACCGTTAAACATTTTTCCACTGGGTGTATCCCTTTTATATATAAAAAATACTTTAGTGGCTTTTTGGCCAGCATGCCCTAAAATAGGAAAATAGCCAATGAAAAAATGTATCCGTTATTAGCCCATATTGTAACATATTGTAACATATTGTAACTAAAGCAATGTCTTGAGTTTCATTCACACTGTCAGAAAAAAACATACACAGTAGGCCTACGTTTTATCACTGGGGTCATGGCCTATTTAAAAGATACACCTTTGTAGCTTTTGCCACTGGCCTAAAACAATCACCTATGAAAGACACAATGCCGTTCATCGGGTATGGGCCCAGGCCAGATGTGTTAGCTAACTCACCATTGTACTATCGTGAACGCCATACAGATTACACGTTGTTGAGTTACACTAACAATTGTTCATTTTGTCACTGAGGCTGTACCTTTTAAAAATATTTTCATAGTACCTTGCATAAAATAGGAAAACGCCCTATGGTTATGGCCTCAGTTATGGTGTAATCTAAACGTATAATGTAATCTATATAGCACAGTAGGCCTACCTAGGCACTGTCGCAGTACAAAGGTAGTTTAGTTACTGTGGTTGTGCGTGCCACAAAAGTGACAAACAGGTACAACGACGTATCTTTTTTTCTGACAGTGTGTATGTCTCGGTAAACTCGCCTGTCGCTTATTTATGTGTGTTTTTCCAGTCAGTCTCTGTGTGTGAGGTGTTTTGACGGTTTGTCGTCCTTGTTCCAGAAGGTTCTCCGTGCAGAGGTGCGCACGCTGCCACCTCGGGATATCCGCCTCGGAGATGGTGATGCGCGCGCGCGAATCCGTGTATCACCTGAGCTGCTTCACGTGCACCACTTGCAACAAGACGCTGACCACAGGCGACCACTTCGGCATGAAGGACAGCCTGGTGTACTGCCGGATCCACTTCGAGACGCTGGTCCAGGGCCCGGACTACCATCCCCACCTCAACTACGCCGAGATGGCAGGAAAGGGCGGCGGCCTCACCCTGCCTTACTTCAACGGCACCGGCACGGCCCAGAAGGGGAGGCCGCGTAAGAGGAAGAGCCCGGCCATGGGGATAGATATAGCCAGCTATAACACAGGTGAGAGAGCATGTTGCTTAGAGCAGAGGAGCCCCAAACTGTGTCATGTCAAGGACTTCCAGGTGTTAGAGCGCAGACCCCCATCTCATACAAGATTGTGTCCCAAGCAATCCCGTCTGTTAAGACTTGAGTTGTATGACAGAAGCCTATGTATGTGTATACCGTGGGTAAATAGGCCCAACAGTGGGGACAGTGAAACATATGCACAAAACAGTCATATTTATACATACATGCATTTATCATATTTATACTAATTTATAGGGAGTGAAGGAGTTGTGAAATTAAACTATTGCTCGTTTTGATGGGGACCCCTCTAACTCCCTATTAGGCCCCTGGTGGTTCCTGGACCCCAGTTTGGGACCACGGCTGTAGTGTGTCAGGCAATATTTTACCAGTTTCTATACAACATGTACCCCAAGATTTGACTGACCAAAGCGCCGTATTTTTTTTTTTACATATAAAACGTGCAATAGGTATATAGATAGATAGATCCAAATCAATCAATCAATCAATCAATTCAAAAAGGTGACTGAGTTAGTCTATTCTTTTCTGGACGGCTTTTACCAGTACGCACGAATAGTTGAGCCTCGTTTTTTAGTCCAAACAGTTCCCCAAACAAGGCTTATGCCCAATCTGTAAACCCGTATGAGATGAGTAGTACCTTGTATGTCTGAAATTAATACATCTGTCCTTTATGCACAGTGAACATGGCCTATATATGCCGTAGGCTAATTGATCCGCAGCTTTTTTTGCACGCGTCCTTTACGCATGAAAATAATACATAATTTCTCTACTTGAAACTATAGCGTTGTATAGAGAGTGATCGAAATTTGACCTCGTTGTCAATTAGTTCATCGACTTTTATAATTAAGACAAATATAGGTCAAAATAAAGGTATAAGGGGCATGTAAGGGGTTACTGTTGTTTGGGACCATTTGCGTAAAAAGCGCAGCCAATTAAATGTCACCGTAAAATGTTTCGCTTGTCTTTCACTTTTGCTAAAAACAAACAAACTGGCCGTGGTACATTAAGCTGCTGTTAATTTTAGGCTTTATCTAAATTCTGTCATTCAAACGCACCCAACCCCCCTGCAGCGTCCCCTTTTTGTTGTTGCTTTTTGCGAATTAGTGTGCGGTTGAGAAAGTTTGTCATTGTGCGTCAAGTTCCCTCTGTTCTCGGTGAATAGGGACGAATAAGGGTAATCTGCGCGTTAATTGTTCTTCGTTAATTGAAGGTGACGTTGGAATCCCTGGCCTCCGACGCAGCGGATCAGAGTCAGGAGGGTCAGCACAGTTCTCAGGAACACAGCAGCACACAGCCATGGGGCCTGCTGTAGGTCCAGGCCATGCTGGTTCTCAGAAGAAACAGTAGGCTATAGTCAATGATTTGGTCAGAGGGCTTGATGTACAGTAGTGGCATGCGTTGGTTTGCTATTCTCACACATCATTGCGATATTATGCAAATCCTAAAAATATACGTCGTGTCCCTTAGGAAAAGTACTGTAGTAATCCTATAATATTTTGTAGAAATATCACAGCAAAATTTAGAAATAAAATGCAGCTAGGTAAAAAAATATAGGCTACCAAAGGAAACCCTATAGTAATACCGACCAAGATACAAAATAAATATATACGTATACCATACAGTACAATAATGTCACTATAAATTATTGAGTTTATGGTCCCAAGTCCCAATGGGAAAATTACAGTGTTTTTTTTTCGTTAGGGGTATTGTGTAAAATGTTTCTAAATAATTCCACGAATAGAATAGAAAAGAATAGAATAAAATAGAATAGAACAAAATAATAAATAATAATAAAATAGAATAGAATAGTAATGTTTTTATTTCACAAGGTTGCTTAGGCGCTTAGCTCCATAATTTCACATAATGTATTTTTGTGACGCTGCTTGAGTGAGATTCTCCTTCTTATCACCTGAAACGTTAGTTGTCCGTTTTCTAAAAATGTCATGAATTTAAGACCATCCTACAATATCCAACCTAGACCAGATAGGTTAAAAAAAAAAGTAAATATGAACAACTGAAAGATTTTGTGTTTCAGAGTGCTCTTTTTTTCATGATATGATCACAAGCACACAGCGTCGTTTCATGACAAATGTTATAGGCGGAGACAGGCGGAGACAGATTAAGACAATCATAATCAGGGCAAATAGGATGAAGTTGTGATTCCTGCTAAAAGTGAGGATATTACTGTTTCTCTCTTCGCTAGGGATAGGTGCAGGTCTACTGAGTATTCCAAACCACACAGTGAAGCTTGGTATTTGTGGATATAGAGACCCCTAGTGGGTAATATCTGAGTGAAACACAATCTAGCAAAGCTGTGAACAGAAGAACATGGCTGTAAATGATAATCATATTAATTGTGCTTATAGGTGTCACAAAATCTTTTCACATAACATTCATACCATAACATGTACTATGACCTAATGACACATACTCGCAAGCACGTTTTTTTCTGGGCTCCTAACAGCCACATGAAATTAAAATCAAAATGAATTTGCATTTAATTCTTGCATTCAAAATATGTCATTATGATGGTTCATTAAATCTACATCAATCACTAAATCAGTAAACTGCCTTATTCAAATTGGTTTGCAATTTTCGGTGACCCTATAATTTATTAGTGGGAAAGTGTTTGTACTACATCTTTGTGATAAGGTTTTGGTGTATTTCATCCAGTATTATATAAGCTCAAGAGAGGAAAAAAACAGCATATTGTCAGCATTGCATTTATATGGAGAAGAGGAATTAAATAAAACTACTACCATATGTAATGTCAGAAATGTATTAATACAAAATATGCTAATTAATTGCTGACTAGTTTCCCTCTGCTTGGACAACCAGTGAGTAATTGGATATTATTATAAGAGGCTGTTATTGTAACACAACCAACTCCTTTACAAAAATCCTTCACACCAATGTTCAACAGTTGGTCACATACTAAATGAATGTACAAGTATTAATTTGAATAGGTTTGATTTATTCATACACATAATTATTGATATATATACATATATATATGTATATATATATATGTATATATATTAATCTGAATGTTTCCTGTTACAACAGTATAGGATAATACAAACATTTATTTTTTATTTATTTGAAAGTTACAAGCACAGATAACATTGAAAATACAGGAATTACAACGTCCGATGCATTACATGCGCGTATACTAATTTCAATCCAATTCAGTCAGTTTCTTCATGGGCATTGATTGTCATATTCTGATAATATAGTACAAATTTTTTTTTTTAAATGTTATTATTAGCTATGATATAGGTCCATAGTAGGTTAATGGAAATGAATGAACTTACCCTCATCCTTATAGTACTGTGTGACAGCCTAAATGTGATACACAATTCATCTACCATGGTCCACTGCAAAAAATATCCCTATCTTAACAAGTGATTCAATCTAGTATTGAGTCTTAAAATCTTATTTTTCTTAAAACCAATGGAAAAATCTGCAATGGGGTGGAAAAAGTTCCCCATTTTCCAATGAAAACTAACTTGTTTCAAGCAGTTTCTTGATTCAAGTGACATTATCTTGATACTCATGGAGGGATTTGCTTCATTTAGTATCATCACCTGCTTCAAGTTAGCATGAAAACTAGTATGAATTGGAAACAAGTGAAATTATCTCACCCCACTGACATCTTTATTTCATACAATTTCATTTCATACAAAAATAATACAATTTTAATTATTAACACAAGACTGAATGACATGCTAAGGTGGACATGTATTGCATTTGTTCCATTCAGACTGTAAGCCATCCCTGTGTTCTGCCCTCTGCCCTCTCAGGCTGTAACGAGAATGACGCCGATCACTTGGACCGGGACCAGCAGGCCTATGCTCCATCGCAGAAGACCAAGCGCATGCGGACCTCCTTCAAGCACCATCAGCTGCGGACCATGAAATCCTACTTTGCCATCAACCACAACCCAGACGCCAAGGACTTAAAGCAGCTGGCCCAGAAAACAGGCCTCACTAAGAGAGTTCTACAGGTAAGCAGAGACCCACTCTCCTTACTGATCTGATCACCTCATATCTGTCCCCCCTCCTCCATTCCCCTCTCATTTTACACCAAAATTCCCATTGAAATCATCCTTTTATTTCTTTTTTGTTTGTTTGGTTGGTCCATTTAGTCATTAGGTGTATATCCAGGGGTTTTATATCTGAAACGTTGTAGAGATTTAAATGTTTTTAGACAGAGGTTTTTGGAAAGAAAGGAGAAAATTAGTTTTTGTCTTCTGGAGTGTAGACACTTTAGTTTTAACTGCAGCTTATTGTTGATATTATAGGGTATCTTAACAGAGTGCACATGTTTTTTTTGATCTGTGGAAAAAAAGATGAGGTGCATATTAATCAAATTCCCACAGATTAAAATTTTGAAAGGACATTATTGTGTTGATTTGCTATTGAAATCCACACTCTTGTATGCAGTGTTCAGGAACTAACTGGATCATTGTTATCTGCCCCTTAAGCTCAAAATAATGCGTGAAAATAGCCATATAAAGATTTACATTAAGGCAAGAGCAACTTGATATAGTGATAACTGTGATAACTTGATACGTAAACTACTGTATTTTCATAGAGAGAAATGATTTGATACTTTCTTTTAAAAATTAATCCTACCTAAACACAAAAAGTAAAAGCCACATTGGGATTGGTTTGCAGGTTTGGTTCCAAAACGCAAGAGCCAAATTCAGAAGGAACGTTTTGCGACAGGAGAATGGAGGTGTTGATAAGGCTGATGGCACCTCACTCCCTCCACCCTCGTCCGACAGTGGGGCCCTGACCCCCCCCTCCAGCGCGGCCACACTAACAGACCTGACAAACCCCTCTATCACTGTAGTGACCTCCGTCACCTCTAGTTTGGACAGCCATGATTCGGGGAGCCCTTCGCAAACTACCTTGACAAACCTTTTCTAACAAGCTATCTCTAGCAGACTTATTTTGGTTTATTTTATTTTATTTGTTTTGTTTTCTTTTTGTTTTCTTTCCTCAATTTACATTTTATTTTTTTAACTGACACCTTTAAAGCAACCAGAGACAGCTCCTTGGAACAGAGAGTGCTGTACTGTATACACAAACAAGAACAACAAGAGCAAGAACAGCAGCGACCACATTAAAACACAAGGAAATCATTTTAATGTGTAGCATTTGCAACTGCTTGGCAGCCGTGTCAGTAGTTGACTTACAGTATGCAGAGATTGATTTTTGACGGGACATTTTCAAGTGGACGGCATTAGAAAATTGTAATGGATTCCACAATTTATTGGAGAAAACCCAAAACTTGAATCTTATTTGGAAAAGTAGATCATTTTACTTGATTTGACTTTATTTGTACATTTGATTTGAATTATTATAAAATGAGCCCTTCCTAATTTATAGTTAATTGGTAAATTTTAAATAATATGAATATTTTGCCCTCATAAATCTGTATATGTATGCACTATGTTCGCACTATCCAATTTAAAGATAATTGTTTTTTTTGTTCCTGTTTTGGAATAATTTGGAAAATCAACTTGAAGAATGTTCTGTAAAGGGTAAATCCAGAAAACAGGCTTTAATTATTTCTGAATGTTTCAGTCTTTAAGATTGATTTGGATGGCATTGGACATTGGGATATCACACAAAGCTACATGTAAAACTTCTAAATTGTATTTTATAAGAACCTAACCATTACAACTCATATGCCAGGTAGATGCTGAAGCCACAACATACATTTATCGCTTGATTCACACCTCTACTGTGATAAAGAAAAAGGAGCAAATCCCTCAATCTGTACAGTGGTAACTGTTCAACATGTAATGCAGTCACATTGATAGAAATTGTTTGATTTTTAGAACTCAGCAAGAGAAATTCTGATTGGAGAGCAGTTTATGGGCACTGTTGTAATCGATTGTTTTCATGACAGAGCACTTTTACGGATTTGTTGGCCTCATAGATTAACAATTAGTCAAATGGATAAATACCATTACACATGTCCATAGAAACACAGTTAAATTCAATTGCACGGTGACAATATACTGCCCAGTGAAAAGTGCATTATTGTTATCATGTTGCTCAGGGTAACGATGTGATTTTAAAAGGGAGAAGGAGTGGGGGCGAGAAATTAAGCGGTTGCGACGTTGCAGACTAGATTTGTAGAGCTGACATGAACATTCAAATGACCTCAGATAGGTGGAGTCGTAAGAGGCAGCCAGTGGGAAATCATTATTATATGTTCTCCTTTTTGGCCATATTTATACTTTCTTTAAGGACACTTGCCACTGAACAGACCAAAAACATGTTTCTTCTGGCTGAAAGATAGAGAGAGGAAGAAAGAAAGAGCAAATCTTCAATGGGGTTGATACATTTCATTGTGAGCGTCACAATTTGTTCTATTGTAGAACAAAGCGGTACTCTAGATCTACTTGACAAAGTAGATGCCTAACTCAGTTCTACTATGTGCCTTATGCTATAACTTGGGAGAAAGTTTGTGAAATTCAGGATATATGTGTTCTTTGTTAACTGATTCACATCCTTTTGACGCCTCACTAGTTTTGTACTGTTTTGCATCTTATTTCTGAAGATCTTTTTATGGTGTATCCTGTTTAAAAGGGGGCAGCGATGTCATAGAAAGCATTTGTGCACTCTTTCAGATATAGTTGGGTAATCCAAGAACCTTATATATTGATCTTCGTGTTAATAGTTGAGTACAGTAAGTGTTCTATCAAGATTGTCCATGTTTCCCTGTTTCTTGATAAAGATGGTGTATAGAAACTATTTCCCCTTAAATATTTATGGACCAAACGGTTGTTATATATCTTATTAAATTTGTGTGAATAAAAATACTTTGCTTTAAATGGGTTTTATTTTTCATTACACTTGCCATTTTTTGTGTTTCTCCTTAAATACAATTTTTTTTTATCACATCAACAAATGAGAAAGCATTCAGTTATTAATGACCAGTTAAACGTCGTTCCCCATTTTTGCTTCCATTTTTAATTTCTATTTCCTATTTTATGATGTTTATAGTTTTTAACGTAATGCCCCATGGATTTGCATCTAAACCCTGCAGTCAAAAATATGGAATTGCTTTTTAATGCATGAACATGGCTTTAAAATTTAAATCAAAGGAATGCTGCAAAGCATACATTGACATTATATATATACATATATATATTTATGCATAACATATTGGTAGACCTAAAGTGAAGTAAGAGTAAATGCAGACTCCGTAAAGCCAGGTTGCTCTGTAGTTAATATATTCTTACTCTATCATTTCTTTCAGGGAGAACAAATCTTGGGGCATTACAGCCATACATCCCGACGTTTGAAAATTCCCTAAAGTATTAACAGAAGGGGAAAACTTTGATGGGAATTCCTCACCATTGAAGACAAAGACAATATTAGGATAAGATGATAGAACAAATAAACAACCAACATAAAACTTGTTTCAGTTGCAAATGTACAACAGATAATTTTTTTAAACAAAAGTTTGTCCTGAATGTTTGAATCCATCAACGGAGGAGACCCCAAAATGTATGATATTTCTGATATCATTGTGATAAAAAAAAAAGCCTGACATTGCTCTCTGTATTGGAATGGCACATCCACATAGTGAAAATAAAGTTGTATTGTAACATAGTAAAAACTCTCACAGCAGGGCACAAGATGTGATTAAAAGACAACAGGCATTTAACATGACAACAGAGTGATACAGACTGACTTGTGCGGACACTTCCAACACACACATACACATACACACACACACACACACACACACATTCAAACACAAACACACGCTACCCACAACCTTTCTCCCACTACCTTTTTCCCAACTAAGCACAATAACTACAATATCCACATTCCCCCACTCCCTATTCTTCCCCCCCCCCCCCCCCCCCCCACACACACACACACACACACACACACACGCTGCTGCCCCCACGCACCCCACCCCAGATTCAGCTTGCTATATAGAAGTTTTCTTTTGTCACAAGTGTCAATTCATAAACACATGGCCTCCTTGAAACTCGGCAGCAGGATGCCCATCAAATATGATGAGTGTATGAAGAGGACTGCAGAGCTGGAGCTTTGCCATCTGGCTGTACCGAGGGAAGGAAGTGAAAAAAAAAAGAGATAGATAAAGAAGAGATTCTCATTTTGCATGCGCCTCATCATCTTGTTAACATTTTCCTTGAGATGTATATTATTTCCTTTGATGCATTGTATGATTCATTGTCAGCTGCAAAATAAAACGTATGAAAATCACGTCCTTGATGCCCATATACCTCATGGTAGAAAAAAACAAATGTCACTGTCAGGACATGGATAGCAGTGCTTCAAGCTTATTTGTTCTTGACATTCAGCTTACTGCAGAGGGTAGCGACAATAAGGTTATCGGTTTCTTATTTCATTACTGTGAGTATTCTTGGAAGCAGTGACTCCAGTGCATGACATCACATTCCTAAGCCTATGGATACTACACCTACAATCGCTGCTCTTGGCAATAGATCATAAGGATACATCTGGCTTACCATTTCTAACAACTTTCTGTTGAATTACATTTCATTTGAATTGGACGGGAAGGTGATTTCAATATATATTTTGCACAAATGTGCACACATTTCTTTTGGTTTTGGGAATAAAAGGAAAAAACAACATGTAATTTGAAGAATTTAATTAATAATTGGTCCATCGTGTCTATGTATGCCACATAGCAAAATGGATGGACAATGTAATATCGGACCAGCAATAGTGAGTAATGAGTAAAAACACGATTACTTTAATTAGTTGTTTGCTAGTGCACTGTACCATTACTGTCTAAGTATGAATGCTGAGTATCCATGCCATGTAAAAAAGGTGGGTTGGGGAGAGAGAGAAAGAAAGAGAGAAAGAGAGAGAGAGAGAGAGAGAGAGAGACTGGGGCCACACGGGGACCAGTAAACAGGCTGGTGTTGAATTCCAACAATGTGGGAAACAGCAAACACTTCAGTCAGTCCAAGAGGAAACCTCAGTCGCCGGGGTGCCTCTGCGCTGTGGCAGCGGGGCTGTGTTCCCTGGGCCTGACGGGAGGACGGTGGGCGGGTTGACACCACAGAGCTACAGGAAGCAGGGCTGGAGCAGAAACACAAACAAACACAGCCAGCCCTTCTCCATTTTGGAGCTGGAGGATGAAGCTTCTGGACAACATCACTGCTCCGCGTTGACAAGAATTTCAGGGGTTTGCGGTCGGTGACTGGAATGCATCTTATCGTAACATTTTTATGTGTGTGTGTGTAAGCAATGCACGATCCACCATCTTGTTACCAATCGGACTTCAACAACCCTTCCTGAAACAAACTATTCACATCTTACATTCACAAGGTATATATATATAAGAGGATGTGAGGAAAGGAGAAAAATACTGACACTGGAATGATGCTCCCTTGTGTACTCGAGCATTTTAGCACTAAGCCTTTCTTTCCCATTAAGAAAACACTCAATGATCATGACACTGAGACTGGCTCCATGAAATCCAGCTGATATCACGGTTAGTTAAACATTATTTATACCTTAGATCCCTACCTTGGCAATAATCCCATATAAGAAGATAAGAAGATATAAGAATGATCCCCAGCAGGTGGGAAAGGTGGGCTGTGGCTGAATTAAATCATTCACACACACACACACACACACATTTCTAGCTTTATTTGCACCCACTAAATTAAATTACAATCACATATTTCATGCACCTATTCGCCTGACCATGACTGCCAAGTATCAGATTACCATCAGTTTACAAACAAGACCTGTGATGCAACTGAACTGAAGGCTGATACTGGATCAGTTCTGACAAAACGTGTTCCACATAAAGGTCAAATGAGCAACCTACCTCCAGGATAATCACTTTGCTCTGCTCTTCATCGACAAAAAACACATCAGGGGTGTTGGGAATATTGAGAGAAATCTCAGCTGTCGGTAAATCATCCTGACATCACACGTGAGTGTTTGTACAGACGTACGTGTATTGGTGACACGTCTCTGACAGCTGCAGCAACCGAATCAACAATGCAGTCATGTCAAGCAGCGTCCAGGCCTTTGTATTCATCACAGCCATTCACAACATGTGTAATAGGTTCTTACCCCTGTGATCTACAGTAGCTTGGACAATTAAGTGGAGAATGTCCTTCCTTTTTGCAGCACTGCAATACATGGAATGAGACACTGAATGATCGGCAAACTATGGCAAACTCCAGGGATGTGTGGCTCCACACACACAAACACACTCATACACACAAAGGCATGACTACACATTATACACACAGTGACAGGCGACAGGGTCAAAACAAAGTATGGAATGATTACTGGGGCATAGGCCACACCTGCAGTTTACATGTTGCTCTGATAGTGTTGTTTCTATTGTCACTATTTGTGTGTGTGTGTGTGTGTGTGTGTGTGTGTGTCTGCTATTCTGCCAGTTCCGCCTCAGTTCCCTCCTCTCATTGCTAGGCGTCTTAATCTCACCTTGCACACCGACTGCCCTGCTAACACAAACACACACAAGCACTGAAACACACACACACACACACACACACAGATGTCAGAGGGGTGACGATCTGGATGAGACACAGCTCAACCAAATATCCGATGGCGAGGTGTGTGTGTGTGTGTGTGTGTGTGTGTGTGTGTGTTTAAAGGGCTTGCCCTGCTGGTTGATGCAGAACAGGTGGAGATATCCACTGTGCCTGGTGTTTGCCAAGAGGAGAAAGACAAGCACAAATTGGTGCAGATACAGGTACAGTCTCACACACACATTAAAAAACAGAAGCAAAACAGAAATAGTATGCCTGTTTTGTCCTTCACATTATCACAGACTATCTCTCCTGTGCCTCGTTTGCGCAGCGCTCTCCACACACAATCCTTTATTTCTCTGTTGTGTTGTTATTCTGTATTTACACGCATTTGTTATGTGACGGCTCACATCTAGACAACCTTGAAAATGCCGCGATCAAGGCAGATAACTATGGGTTGGAAATTACACTTTGAAGACGAAAACCACATTAATTAGTGAGTAAAATGAGAGTGCAGGCATCACATGCGCGCTGCCTCCAAGTTCATCTGGGTAAAGAAACAGATAACATTTCGTACATATTTCCATCCGTAATCCCGCTCTCTTTTCCTGATAGCTCTGTTCTGTGAGGTACATAAACAGGAAGCTCGTCTGCATTGATACGGCATGCTTCAGTGTGTGACAGGTCATCTTTGTACTGGCGGAGTGTAACCTCTCAGTTCTTGCTAAACCTTCAGGATGCACGCAGCTCCTCTCCCCTCCATCTGCTGGTGCTCTGTGAAGTCTGCACCCGATCACAGGAGCTTTGACTGCAGCTTCTGTCTCTAACACATTGCAGTCATACCTAACCCCTGAGCCATATCAACACCAGAGAAGGAGAAAAAAAAGACATGAGTGAAAACATCAACATTTTTCTCTTTTTAAGTGTTTAAAGTGTGCTTTCAGCCCCTGGGTGTAACATTTCTGCATATTTAGATATGAAAAGACCAGGTAGAATTACATTGAAATATGCATGTTGAAGAAAATAAACCGTCAGGCCAAACAAAAACAGAAAAATTGTGCATTTGATCCAAGAAGAACAGTTCTTATCTATGAAATACTTGACAGTTTTAACAGGCAGTGACACACACTGTTTTACAATTGATCTGAAATTAGGGTTTTTTCTCCATATTCATAAGAAATCCATTATGGCCCAAAGTATTTCCAGACCTTCTCTCAGTCTTTTGGCAACAATACGGATGAGCAAAAGAAATTAATTGCAATATTCTTGCAAAATGCAACTTCACTTTCATTAAATTGTAAATCATTCCATTGTTGTGGACAACTTCCTTTAACAAAGAGTCCAAAAATATGAGCAAGAGTCTGTTTTAACACATCAGATTGAAATGTCACGTTTACAGTGAAATGTCTATAGCCTCTCCATAAATCCAGCAATAAGCTTCTTCATTTCCCTTGGAGGAAAAACCTGTTCATCCTAGTTACCTGCCAGCTACACCTGAAAGTTTGAAGGGGAAGAAAGTGAAATAGAAGACAATATTCTCTTCATGCTAAAAAATCCCCAAATCAAAAGGAAATCCTCACAGTTAAATAAACAATATCAGCAAAAAGAACAAAAAAGTTTACCATTGGTTTGAAGCACAAGATCAGTGCAGAGAGCCACTTTTAGAACAATAGAAATTCCACACGATTATTAAACAGTTTTCTACCAAACAGGCGTGGAGCCATGCGTGTTGAACTAGAGGATCTCTGGGTGCAGCTCCCCTCGCAGACTGATGCATTACTTTTCATCCATCCATCTAATTATTCCCTCAGAAACCTGAAATTTGAAGATACAAAAGACCGTCCCTATCTGTCACTGAGCGCCATTGATCTTATTGAAAGAAAATGTGGGTGTAGAGGAAACCCAATATAACTCATGCCATTAAATTCCACACAGCATTATTCACATACAGAATTGACAGATTTCTGTGAGACGTTTCTTTTAATCTTCAACTGTTGTTGAAGAAAAAGGGAAAAAAAAACCCTACACTCCAGGCATCTCTCCCTTTTCCATATTTGCAGTGAGGTTAACAAAAAAGGCTATTGAAGTAGCGAGAAAAAACACTCCCCCACCTAACTTGTTGATTATTAACAATGGGGATGGGAAGACAGATGTGTTTCCTGTGTATCAGCAGTGTTTGAATTGTCAGTCTGAAATCAGCGGTGAAGCTTTTATCAAAGCAAAGTAAGCTGATCAATTCCAGATGCTCTCTTTGTCCATGCGAGTCAATCTGCAATGGTTTTTCTGCAATAAATTCTCATGATATTCCCAATTACAAACTGTGTGTGTCATGGGATGTGTGTGTATTATGCATGTGTGTGATGATAGCGAGTGAAATATTGTGTGTGTGTGTATGAGCGTGTGTGTTTAGGAGAATGGATTAAGCATAGTCTCTCTCTCTGTCTCTTTTGCACATACATGAACACCCACACACCCACACCAATACACACACACACACACACACACACACACACACACACACACACACACACCATTTATCATTAGGCCTATTCTAAGCTGTGTCACACCCATGTTTTTGTTTTTAAGTAAATGCATTTTAGCCTATTACAAGAAGTATTTGTGATACTGCAGCCAATACAAGCCCCAACTCAACAGGCTACTCCATTTTCTAAACACAACCCAATACAGGTATAGTCTACCTGAATATGATGGTAGGCCTCAAGCTTTTTTGGCCCAAAGTACAGTAGACCTACCCCTTGCCCTACCCCACATCCGTCTTATCTAAATAGGCACACTGGTCCCCACAGCATTATTATTGTAAAAATATCCTCCCTCCCTCTCTCTCTCTCTCCCACACACACACACACACACACACACACACACACACACATACACAGTCATCATGGAAAAATAACAACCCATTTTCGATCAAGTTGAGAATAATTGCTAAAAAGAGAGTAAGACAGGGGTTTGAGTTTCCCTGTTGAATCTCGCGGTATTTGACAGCTCCCCTCCACTCTTTGACACTTGCCCCTCCCCTCCACTCCGGGAATGCTGGGTTGTTTACATTACTGGCACACGGGTCAGCAGCGGTGACGAGGGGGGGGGGCCCTAGTGGAGACTTTCTGAAACACGTACTCATCTCAACTCTTTCTACAACAGAGGTCCTCTCCCAAAAAAAAGTTTTAGTGCTTAGGCAACAGTGCCACGCAAGAAGAGAGGCCCGCGGTGTCCACTTTTTTGGAGCGGCCTTGGAAAGAAAGGGAAAGTCACAGCAAAGACAACCGCCATCACCATCAGGAGAAACTCAACGTGAAGAAGGAATAGCTTAGCAACAGAGTCCCACTTCCTGGTAAGAACTGCGACAGCTTTAGCTTACAGTGAACTTAAGAAAATGAACCACAATGGACGGCTAGTGAGCCTACAATGAACTGTTGCCTATGCTGTTTGGCTTTGGTAAACAATTAACAAACGTACAAAGCGCAAAATAAACACGGTAGTGCAAAAGCTTCCATGACATTTGGTTGAATACAAAGTTAAAGTCCGTTAGCTAGCTAGAAGCATGCCGGCTAACGTTTGCTAACTTTCACCTAAACAGGCTAGCTGGCTTAAACTTAAACCAGTCCCTGTCATGTTAACAATAACATCGTATTCTTACATTGTGCGAAAACCACAACTATCTTTAGCTTTCACTGCCTGATTACAAAACCCTGTAAGCATTTGGTAGTGTCAGGCTCGTGGAAAAGTAACATTAGCCAAACAAGTTAGTTAGCTATTTACTGATGCCATACTACAGCGTGACAGCGTGTGATTGTAACAACATATAACATTTGACACTGTAATACTAACTCCATTACCTCCTCATAAGGCTATAACTATGCGATTTGCATTTGTTTACATGGAGATATGGCCAAATGTCGTTGACACTGCAGTCAATGTTTCTCTCTTTCTCTATAACTGAATGGGTGAATGTTTGTGTGTGTTTCCAGTATTCGCACACCTGTGTGTTGTAGCTCAGCACTGAAGTATCTTTTACAATTTGCAGTTAATATTCATTGTAAACCAAAGTGCATATACGTGACTGATAACTGTCTTAGTCTGTTTTACCAAATAACACTTATCTGGGCTGACTGGCCTTGTTGGTGATTGCACGTTGCAAGTTTGCCTCATTTGCCTGCTACTCACATAGGTTGCTCAGTTGGTGTTGTGACCTTGTTGGCTCTAGTTGGCTAGTTGGCTAGTTTCTGTTCTCATTTTTTGTTTCATATCTCATTTTGAGACATTGAGACATTTTCAGTAGTTTTCTCAATACACCTCTGTCAACAGTTAAGTGAAAGTGCATATTATATCATAGGCCCTCCCCATTATCTGGAAAAACCCTGTCCTAAATGTTGATTCCAAATTGTCTGTATTCACACTATTAACAAAAACACAGAGTAATTGCATTGAACACAGGGCTTATTTATAAAAGACTAATGGTGAATAACTAATGTTAGTTGTGAAGAGACTCCTTATTTAAATAAAGGACAAATAAAAAGTCTTCATTGGAAAATATTACGTTATTTGTTATTTGGTGAGTCAAAATTCTTGGGAAATGAAATTCCAACTGAAACTATGGTTCTGTCCAGACTTGATTGGACTGCTGTTGTAATGGCTCATCTTACAAAGAGTATGGCAGTACAACAGTAGGTAGGCATTACCAAGCCTTTCCTAGGCCTAACAGGTTGAAAACAGCAATCTCATGCTATGTTGCTGTTGCTGCCTATCACAGCCAAATATTTCAGACGTCATTCTATCACATTTGGCAAGACTGCAGAGAGATGAATCAGATGAGAGTGAGTGGGAACCGACATACCTTGTTGACCTAATTATTACTCACTTCTCTGTTGCCACATTCGATCATTGTCAAAGACAACAGGCTTGGGTCTGCCAGCGTCATCAGGTGATGAGATGAACACCGGCTGGCTCTGTGAAGTCGACTATTAAGGAATGTGTCATGAACCTGATGATCAGCAAATGGCTGCCAAATGTTTGCATCAAACAGGGTTGAGAAGCGTCAATCTCTGTAGTGGTGAGGGATTTCTGCCAGTATACTTTGCTTTTAATTTCTGCTGAGAGGTGGATTAGTTACGACAGGCTTTGGCAAAATGTCATTATTTTGCCTTGTATTGTTTGGATGAAATAAGGATAGCCAGGCTAGAAAGTGGTTATAGCAGTGGTGCTCATCCTTTTTGACTGACAGCTCCTCAAAATGGATGCAAGTGCATAGAATGGGGAACTTTGTCATCAAAAGGATCATTTGACAAAAGTGATTAAACTTGATTCATTACTGGATGAAGCATTGAAGATGCAAATATTTAATGAAAAAAGAAGGCACTTCACAAAAAATATAAAGATATATTTCCTCAATCTTTGTATTAGGCCTATATCCATTTAACCTGTGGAAATACAGGCTTAGGCCCTACACATATCTTCTGTCAGTACAGTTGTACTTGACTTTCAGCTTGACTTTCTACTGCTAAGATATTCAGTGTATAGACCTGAAATGTCATTGGTGTGGAGAGTTTTGCTGCACCTCTATTATGCAAGCTGTGATTTAGCGCAATGGAATTTACCAAATCCCTCTATCCTGTGAGAGTTTCCTGTTTTAGCCCTGGAGCTGACCACTATACTGGATTAAAGATCAGATGAGACATTTGTCATCTGACCACTTTAACCGTCATCTTGCCTTGGGGTTCTTACAAAGAACAGGAAATGTTTTTCTCTTACAAAGCATATTTGACGGAAGATGCGTCCTGAGGCCATTTTTGAGCAACATTAAACACTGTCTTTTGCATGATGTCAAAGATCTTGGCCCAGCATTCTACAGAAGTGATGCAAGCAAAGGTAGCAAATCACTGCTTAGGACATAGGCTTACTTGGTGTCCATGTATTAGTATGTTAGATTACCAAATACATTAAAAAAAAAAATGCAGGCTACATATGTACCCTAGAAAAATGTAGAGTTAGGTCTTTCCTTTCCAGGCTCAGTTTGGTTAGAGTTTAATGTACAGTGTTGAAATGAGAGTGGGCAGTCTAAGCAGCTTCTTATACTCTTCAAACAGCCAGTCTGTCAATATTTTTTTCATATGTATCTCCCTTCTATCTTATAAAGGGTCACTAAAGTTCTGAGGATTCAAATATCCTTGGAGGATGCCTTGCGGCTCCCCGTGTCACGTGAAAGTTCTCAATTTCACTGAAGCATTGATCCCTTTTCTCATCGGGCTCTACTGTGCTCTAGGGGGAAGCAGACTACAAAGACATGCAAACACAAAAATTACTGACCTACGACCGCTTTTCAAGTTTATGAAGCGCTTTCAGTGCCCCTGGGTCAGCTTATGTCATGACCACACAAAAAAAGGCTGTTGGAAAAAGGTTGTTTTTTTCCCCCTTTTTTCACAACTATGGTCTTGTCTTAGGCTAACCTGTGTGTGAAATTCTACTCTGTATCAAGCATCTGTAATTGTTTGTAATGATTTTTGGAGTAATGAAGCTATTGGAGTAATCAGGTAATATTGATAAATGGTTTAATAAAAGGGATAAGTGAAAGTTACATTTGTACACTTGTACATCAATAAAAAGCCTTTAAGCTGAAATAAAATTCACCTCTTGATATAGTCTATTGGCCTGGGCTCTTAAGATTGTGTAAGGAGGAAATCAGAATGGATTACACAGAGATGAATGAATAACAGCTTCATTAGTTCTCTTTTTCCAAAGTACACATTTGAAAGGTCGAGGCTAGGCCTACTCACAGAACAAGGTTATTCTAGATGTAGATATTTCAACAAAGACTATGCTATATATACATTTTGATACATTGGCAGAAATGCTGTTGTATGCTATTTTAAGAGACTATACTTGAACACCTGTGTAATAAGGCTGGTATGCCTACTCTCTAGTTATGGTACACTGATACTAGTGCTGTGCTATGATTTTGCACGGTTTGGTAATTGAGTGGGCTTTGTATTTTAGACTTTTAGTATCAGTGGTAGCATAGATAAATAACAAGTCAGTCGTATTCTGTGCCATTGAGATTATAGCCTGTGCTATCCGTTGAGGGGGCTGAGCACACATATACTGTATTATACATTGTTTAATACCTATAGTACATAACTTATCTGTAGGTTACTGCCTGTTGAGGGGCTGGCCCCCGTATGTGTTCCACAGGCCTGCCATCTAAACAACACTACCAAAGCCGTATTGGTACATTGTGAACTGTGCTGGAAAGATGGCTCTGACTTTTCACATAGTCCCCTCTCCCTCTCTATCTCTTTTGATTATCTGAACACAAAAATACAAATCCCTCGGGATACAAATTCACTTTCACAGAATAATTACAAGATGCTATATGCCACTGTAAACACCACATCAGTGACAGCGACAGTATGCATTTGTCATGAGATGAGACAAAAGCTGAATGATTTTGCACTCATGAACACAAAGAGGGGAAGAGATCTTCATGCTGCTTGCTGACTGTGCTATGGGCGTTTGTTCCAGCTTCACCACAAATGAGTCTTAATATTTCGCATGGGATTTGCAGCAGTGGATTTGTGTGAGAGCATCTTGTTGACAGACTCTGTCTGTCTGAATGTTTTACCCTCCCTCTTGCTTGTGTGAAAAGCCAGGGACATCTCTCTCTCTCCTTTCCTTTCTATTTCTTTCTTTATTTCTGTTTCTTTTCTCCTGCTCTCTACTGTGTTTGGGACATCTCTCCTCCCTCCTCCTCCCCTCCTCTCTGTGTTTGTACCCTGACTCAGAGCAGTCTTCCATGGTCTCCTTGGTCTCTTGGTTTGGCCTGGGGCTTTGAGGTTGTGGTCGAGGCCTGGGGGTATGAAGAAGGAAGAGGAGTCATGATGAGAAGCTCCCCTCAACTCCTGCTGCCCAGCCTGCCTTTGAGCCCCCTTGTCTCCCTCCCCTTCCCCCTCCATGCCACCCATCCCTTCTCCTCTTCCCCCATTACTGTCTCCAGTCCTCCCTTTTCTCTCCATTCCCTTATTTCCTCCATCTCGCCACCCCCCCAATCTCTGTGTCTCCCTGTCCAGTCACCCCCCACCCACACCTTCTTTCCTCTCCTCTCCAGGGGGTCCTCTCTACCCAGGGCCTCTCCTCTGCCTCCTCCTCCTTGCCCAGCCTGGCCCACTGTCAATGGGAGGCAGGCAGCCCGACTCCCCTGGAGCAGCAGGAAGCAGCAGCAGCAGGGGTTAGGCCTGTATGGCGCTGCCGGCTGGCTCTGTCAGAAGTCCTGCCAAGCCGGGGACGAGAGACCTTTGCCAGTGCGGTAGTGGGGCACTGAATAAAAATATTTTACAGATGTCTGAAGGCAGGCATCAGGAGTCAGCAGCAGTAGCTTACTCAGGCCTAGAGACGGTCTTTAAAGTGCGAACTGTGTGTGTGTGTGTGTCTGTGCGCGCACTTTACTGGAGCATTTGGGGTGAGGTACAAGTACATTTTAGTACAATTAACAGAAGAGTAGGGTTTAATGCATTTGTGGTCAGGAGGCTAGGCATTTGAGGAGTTGAGTGTTTGTCGGGTGAAAGGGTGGAGGGAGGTGAACTGGTCGGGGTTTGGATTGGCTGCTACTGAAGAGGCAGTGATGGAGTTGGTTGGGGCAGGGGCTGGAGAGGGGGACAACCCTGTGCTACCATACTGTGAGTGCCTGGCTGGGCATCCAGCCAGCTCTGGCTTGACAGTTTAACAGTGAATATTTAACATTGCGCCACGCGGCGGAGGTTGGCTGTAAACAGCAGTCAACGAGCAGCGTAGCAGCAAAACCCTGCTTGACGTTGGGCCTTAGTTGTGAAGCCCACCTAAAAGCAACGCACAAGCAGGCAGCACATCTTGAAGTTCTGGTTTTAGAAGAAGGCAGATGGCATGGGCTGGTGGTGTCGCAGTGTAAAAAAACACCAGGATCCCCTGATGAAAGAAGCTCCCGCTTGCTTTGAACAGCGAGTCTGTCATGGTTGGTGTCTGCTGTGTGGCTCCGGGTCAAACTGTGGTACGCAACTCCTGGAATTTGCGCTTTTTAAGTTTTTCATGTTTAAATCGTCTGAGGGAAAAAAACAGAGGGGGGAAAACAGGAAGTCTCATTAATATTAATGTTATAATGTGGCAAGGCAGGGAAGACCTCTCTCGTTTAGCTGTATCCAACCCCTGTTGTGGAGCTATTCTCTCTCTTCTGTCTCTTCTCTGCAGCTTCAGCAACTGGCACTTTCATTTCCTGAAATTTGTCAACTCTGTGCTGATATAGATAAGCATATACTCAGATTTCTATAAGGTGCTTTGGATAAAAGTTTCTATTGAATGTCATATGTAAGATTTTGGTATGGTGTTCTAACAGACCTTTCTGCTTTTACTTTTTATCCATTTTAGGATCTGAGCTAGAGATTGCACCAATGAGCCCCTACATGTCAAATGAAATGGCCCTCTAGAATTCTGTCAATAAACAAACAAACCTGCTTTAAATTTTTGCTTTTTTAAAGAAATGATTTCTTTAAAAAAAAAAAGACAATTCAGTCCACAATTTGAGACATTGCCAAATTGTTACAGTGGCAAACCAAAATCTAGTGTATATAAGGAGAATTTAAACTGAGATGCCTACAGCATTACTCTATACCTTGAACAGTGGTTCTGAAATGGTATTGAATCGGAAGACGTTTACAGTCTTTAAACTCATGAAATTGCAAGTTTTTTTTTCTAAGAATAAATGAGAAAAAGGTAGGTCTAAGCAAAAATTATTCTATATCTGAAGACGCACAACTTCTGGCTGTTACTGCTTAATAAGAAATACAGCTCTCTAACATGGCACTACATACTACACTCATCTTGTACCTGATGTGAAACTTTCCTTTCCTTTAAGTATCCCCAACTTAGAGATCAGAATCAGGTTTTTAGTCTATGGCTTTCCTAGGTCACACTAAACTCAGTATTAATGTATGGTTTGTCAGAGAATAAGCAAAAAAAGGAATGGGAATATAGTCTGTTTTCATAATGAAAACCAAAATGAAAGCTATGAATGAAATGAAAGTTCAGATGAAACACCTGAACTTGATACTCCTTCCGATGACACAAAAACTTGCATATGGAAAACGTTCCTAAAATAGCAGAAATATTTGCTTAGGTTACTGTAAGTCCTGTGGGAGTTTTTTTTTAAACTGGTACATGTCCCACAACCCACTGGTCGAGAAACACTGTCTCAGAGAACTAGCAGGCGGCCAGTTTGGTCCCCTCCAAAATAATCCTGGCTCAAACACGGCTGTAGTTGGCCTAGATTGGCTTTCCCTGTTGAACTACCTGAACCCGTGGCTGTAGCAATGACAGAATAGGGTGATTGGCTAATCAGTTTGAGCTGGGAGTTTTTGATGATGTATTTTAATGCATAGTATATTTCCTTACCTCCCTATGGAGGAGATAAACATGAAGAAACTATGCAATTTTTAAAGCAGACTTATGTACTGTCCTGGGAGCCTCTTGCTAATTGTTGGCTCGTTGTGGGTAATGAAGATTTTAATCACGCTCTCTGTGTCTACCTAAAGGGCATAAAATGCATATATATTCATTACAGTGGCTTGGGACATTCCTCAAGTGGATGATGAATTAATTAAACCAAGGTTAAATGTTTCTTAAACATGATCGTTAATTCACCCCGTTGACTATAATATCATACGCCCGGTGTTATTTTGGATGAGTAACTGTTATGTTCCAAAGGGCATGAAAGCAAACCAATGCCCTTAATAGTACTTGCTGCCTTCAAATATACTGCTGGATTGCTCCTCTTCTACAAAAGACGGTTCCTCTGTGTCCAATAAAATATTTAAAATGAGGAGGCTCTTTTTAGTTGTGCTGCCTGGATGCCTCTGATGAGGGAATAGGGGATAGAGAGAGAGAGGACCTGAAGATGTGGGAAGACTGATGAAGTTCAGGCAGAGTCGGGTGTGAAGACAGGAGTAAGGCCGGACAGGATTAAGACTACATTGACTATTGTGAGGTGGAAGAGGTGAATACTGTGCTCTAGGGGGAAGCAGGGCTATGATGTTTGATTATTTCTTGCTTTTCTCGGGTCTGTTCCCATCCCTGAATATTAGTGATCAAATCATTTTGGCTACTTGTGTATGTGTGGTGGTTTGTGCTAGTGAACAGTTGTTTGGGGCCAGTTAGCTTCTTATGGGGGCCCATGGGAGCGCAAGAAGGAGCAGACTGGGATGGCTCGGAGGAGAGAAGCCACAGCTTGGTTTCCACTACAGGGCCAAGCAGAGTTATTAGCCAGGGATTCCTCATTATCTACAGTATGTCTCTGAATTTGCTCCAAGACAAAACCTATGCATTTCTTTTTTTCACATCTCGTGTCCAGCAGAGATTAATCTCTTACTGGGCTTTAGTTTCATAAACAAATAGTGTGTTAGATGTTGAGTTGAAGACATTTTCAATTTGGTCCGCTCAAGCTCCACTTGGCCCCACTGTAGAAACGTGGTTAATTTGTGGAGTTTTACAGATGTTGTTGGGTGAATCGAGGGCAGAGAGTCCAGCCTCTGTGTGAGGGATGGTGGAACAGGACTGACATCTCTCCTGAGCTGAAAAGGGAAATCCCTGCGGGCACAGAGGGGAGAGGAGAGGGGGAAGAGAGTAGGCATAGGGGAGGAGGGCGAGAATGGGGAGGTGCGACCCCTTAGGGGTAGCGTTATTCTCTGATCGTCAGCTCCTTACACACACACACACACACACACACACACACACACACACACACACACACACACACACACACACACACACAGATGCACTGTCGGAGTGCCGGGCGATGCACTCATGCAAAGAAGGATGAGTGCCCGAGGAATAAAAATAAACACACAACTTCTCTTGTGTGCGTGTTGTCTGTCTGTCTGTCTGTGTGTTGTACGCTGTGAGTATGTCTGTTGATATGTTTCTATAAAAATGTGTATCTATATTTACATTTCAAGTGTTTAGTGAGCGCTCTTACCCAGAGTAACTCAGGGTAGGTGAAACAGTAGAATAAGCTTTAATTCCTACAACACCCTTCTTAGCATTCTTTAGGGCAACCATTTACTATGATTTCCTCTGTGTGACTGTTCTACATTTTAGTTTTGTTTCTGAAGGAACTGCTAATGGGAAACTGCTAATGTTTAGTCGTATTATTATCTATGCTAGGTGTTGTTTTGACTTGTGTCTCCATGAAACCTCACTCCACTCTTTCTTCAGAGATCTGTATACCCTATACTGTGTGTGGATCTCTCCTGAGCGCTCAGCTATTGCAAACAAATATACTCAAGTAAATCACGACTTGACTGTGAACTCTTAATCTTTTAGTTAACGATTTTATTCAACACCACCTATGTAAGAAACAGTTAATAGTAAGGAGTCAAGTGTCAAAACAACTGGACACAGACAATAGAAGTAACAGATATTCCTGTGTCTAGAATATTGATGTATAATAGAAAAGTGGTAGGTAAAGAAATAAGAGCCAGTAGAGTTTGTTTTTTCAAGTACCCACTCTTTTGTGCTTTGTATTCAGTCCAACTTTTTCACAAAGGTACATCTACCTCATTCGTCTTTAAGACTATGATTCTAGGGAATTAAAACAAATCAACAAATCAACAAAAACTAAACCTACGGCTTAGAAGAGTCTTTGGCTTTCCCTTGCATACATCTCCAAACCAAATCCTGAATCAGGATAGATGCAGTCTATTGGCTGCGTTAGGAGTCATTCTCTCTGGTGCTTTGACAACCTGGGTGTATACACACATACACACACATGCAAAAGCACTATATTTGACCCCTGATTGGCTAGCAGTACTCTGGATCTGGTTAGGTGTGTGTGTGTGTGTGTGTGTGTGTGTGTGTGTGTGTGTGTGTGTGTGTGTGTGTGTGTGTGTGTGTGTGTGTGTGTGTGTGTGTGTGTGTGTGTGTGTGTGTGTGTGTGTGCAGAAGCCAGCAGGGCCCACCACATAAGCCGCAGCAGGCTGGGACCGAAGCAGAGCCAGACCCATGCTTGATTTCTGTGGAGCCATGTTCCCATGGGCCCACTGTGAGTGTGCGTACTCTATGTATGACTGTATTTATGCATCCAGTTTACATACAATTCTGTGTGTGTGTCTGTTTGTGTGTGTTCACCTATATTACATTATAGTGTGGGCTACGTTTTGTGTTTTGGTGTCCCTTTCTCTCCCCACGGGATGTTTGAGTGCCAGGGTCGAGGTAAGGTTCTTTTGGGGTCAGGGCCTTGTACATTTCCATTACTAGCCATGGAGATGTAGAAGACTTGCGGTCCTTTTTCCCCCTCTCCCTCAGAGGGTATGAGAAAGCCTGGGCCCGGTAAGCCCCAACACAAGTCCTCCGCCCTCACGTTAGCACTCAGCTATGTAACGAGACGTGCCTGGGAACTGCTCCTCTCACATTACTAATGATTTGGACATCTTGCTCTTGTCATTTCCTCTTAGACAAACTCCGACGCTGACGCAGGGTAACTGTTTCAAACTATCCAGGGAGAAGGGGAAAAAAGCTGCGTGAAGGGAATATGAGAGAGACTGTTGGTTTAGTGTAGAGGGGAAAATAGACCCCATACGCCAGATGTTTTTTTTATGATGAGAATCTGAAATAACAGGGCTTATCATCTCCACACAATACAGGAATAGGCAAGTGGTTGCCGCTGTCAGAATGGATAAAAAGAACACTTGCTGCTGTATCATGGTAATCTCCATCCTCTACACCTAATATGGCTGCCACAGCATCCAGACTTTGTCATTATGGTAATCAGCACTGTTTTCCATGTGAACAACACATCACTACGAAAGTTGGAATGTTAATTGCAACGGCCACCGCGTGTTCAGCCAAACGATGTCTTTGCCATGGTGACACATCAGGTTTCTTAGTTTCGTGGACTGTATCAATTGGTAATTGGCATGACAACATTATTTCAAGTTCTATGGCAGCCATCTTAAGTGTACATTTTCCTTCCTTGCAGCTTCACCTTGTCCTTCATCATATATATTGCTAGAGAAGGAAAGGAAAGGTAACGTAATTCTTGAGACGATTGAGAGATGATGCTCTATCCTGTGGACTGTTGCGTGATCATGAGGTTTGGCATTAAGGAACACAGTTAATCTGATGAAGACCAGACTGTTGGTCAAAATCCTGGGCAAAACAAGCCTTCATTCAGAATGGAGCAGAAAAGTGAGCGTGGCATTCCCTTTTTTTCCAATAAATTCCCTCATTTTTTCCCTATTTTATTTCTTTAGTTTTGTACAACAACCCCTCCAGCCTTGCAGACAAATACAGCCCCAGCCCTGTGGTACAGAATGTCACATCCCATATCCTGGTGCCAGAGGTGATGAAGCTAATTTGGCGGTCAGTCAGTGACATGGCTAACGAACAAAGCCCTTATTGGACCTGGAGCACTGGCGGCTCTGCTCTGCTGTGCCGTGGCATTGTGAAGGGCTATGAACATCGCCATAGGGCGCTAATACAACCCAAAGCCTTAGGGTTTCTCTTGTGCTGGCGTGTGCAAATCTGGGCATGGATATAGTAAAATATGGTTTCAAATATTTAAACTAATTGAGGTGCGCTGTACCTAAATAATCATCACATTCAAACAACCTTAAACATGGTGACATTACTTGGGACTGGATAAGAAGAACCCACAGGCCACTAGAACAGCCCAAAACCCATTATTTGCTATTAGAATGATAAATCAATATGATTTTTTTGTTAAGTTTTTAGTTTTTTAGGTTTTTTTTAGGTTATAGCATCACTTGCTGCTACATCAGCTAGCCTAAATGAAGTGTTCCTCATCTTTTTCAAATATTATGCACTCAATTTCTAACTGAGGTGCGGTGGTGATATGGCATTTTTGAAGGGCTGTGAATGTAGTCAGGGTGCACAAGCGTAGCCAAAACCCCCAGGGTCTCTCTCCTGAACACCTGGGGGGTTCTCTCCTTCACACAGCCTGCTCCTTCACACACTAAGCTGGTCTCTGAGGGATCACACAGATGTCTGAGCTGCAGCTCTGTTTTTGCATACTTAGCCCACACGATTTTGTCTTGCCTTACACAGTCAGCGATTTGTCAATATCCCTTGTTTATTCTCAGTGATTGACAGAATGAATTAGTTTCACCTAGGAGAGGAGGGGAGGGGGGGGGCGGGGGGTGGTGAAGTAAAAAGATAGAAAGATAGAAGGGTAGTGTGGCTGGCGGTCTTTTGTCGACCGGTACCATAGCTGTCTGTCACTCCTCTTTTATCATTGAAATTGGAGTTTATCTTTTACAAGCCTGAGCGGAATGTTTTTGTTTTTCAAGTGATTATTAGCATCCTCCTTGGCCGCCATCTCCGGCTGATGAAATGAGCACATCAAACAGTGCTCGGCACTAACGAAGCAGCGCGGGCTGGCTGGCTGGCTGGCTCCTGCCTTCTGCTGTAAGGCACCTGCTGAAGTGACAGGCACGCAACAAAAGACCCCCCGCCACAAGAGAGTCATCAGTGCTGCTGTGGAGTGGGCAGGACAATAGAGCAAAGAGGTGGCCTGGGCTTTTAGCCACGTGCCAGCTCGCATCCACAACACACAGGAGCAACAGAGGACGAGGAGGACGAGGAGGAGGAGGAGGAAGAGGAGGAGGACAAGAGAGTGAGAGAGAGGGAGGAGGAGACGAAAGGGGAGGAGAGTGGCTGACACCTGCATGTGCTTGAGTTCTTCACTCAATGGCGGACATTTTGACTATACATAGGAGCTGGGAATGCAAAAAGGAAAGCGGAGAGGAGGGGATACAGGTGTGCACGTGCATACAGACACACTCTCACACACACCCAGACGCACTAGAGATGGACACAGGAGAGTTCACTGTTTATGGCATTGCTGGTTCATGTAGGGTCAGGTGATGTGCAGATGTGCGTTGTACTGGCCACACTAGATGAAATGTACACACACACACGGCCCAGACACAGAGCAGTGTGCTAGTTTGTGCAGATTGTGGGGGAATAAATCAACTTGGGCCTCACATGTAGCCCAGGCTATTTGTGCTGTGCTATTTACTTCTGCAGTGAAATAATCATTAGCCTATAAAATCTGAAAATGAAAAATGTAAAGGAGGGCTATAAATAGTGTGCAAGCAGCAATATGGATCACTGGCCTCGCAGCATCCCTGAAGACCTCAGCGTTTTTTCTTTGTCTTAATTCTTTTCATCATTTCGCTGCGCTCTCTCCAGTAGGGAGAGGGTGAAGGTCTGAGTTGTGCAAAGATATCAAGCACACACACACACACACACAGCAGATGGAAGAATGATTTCACACAAGTCTCATTGTCTTCATAACGTCAATGCCCATTTTTCTTTGCAAACTTCTTCTCAACTTTCAAACCCCAACACACACACACACCTTACTATTATTATTGTATTTTACATCATTCACTCATTTGAAAGAGCCTGAAAATCCTCATTAAGCTTGATCAGAAAAAAATTGATTTGTCCCCCCACCACCTCCCAACACACTCAGACAGAAGATACACACCCTCTCCACACGCACCCTCTCTACAGTGTGAAGGAGACCGAGCCATTAGTCCAGACCATGTTCTGCCTGTTGAATAATGAGTCCTGTTTAATGTCGGTGTTGTTGTTTGGTTCCTCCGTCTGATTGGTCCAGATACTGTGGTAATCCCACGCTGAGCTGCTCCCTGATTAACTTTGTTTTTGTAGCCAGATTCGGAGAATTGAAAAGTCTAAGTGGTTTGACTCTGTAGAGTGTTTGGCTTGCTTCGCTAAGCCCATTTTCAAAGGTTTCTTCTTCAGCTCCCCATTATTATTTTTTTCTTTTAGATTGAGAGACAATAAAGTTTCCTCTCCATTTTCTATTCCATCTAGTCTTGGACCCTCTGACTCAAAGACCTCAAAGACTGTGTCACACGCTAGCCTCTCTGAGGTGTAATTGGTCCTCTCCCACTTTCTCTCGCTCTCTCGGCTCGTGGTCCAACGAACACACAAGCGCTCACACATTTGGGCTAATGATTTTGAATAGTGATTAAAATGAATTGGAGAGTGCGCTGCTTCTCTAGTATCCGGACCCCTCCATCATTAGTGCCTCTCTTTCTCTCTCTTCCTCTTTTTCCTCTTTCTGTCTCTCCACTGCTAGTCAAGCAGGGGTTTCAGACGAGGCCTGGGGTTGGCTTTCATGAACACAGACTCAAAGGTTTCTCCACTTCTTGTAATCATGGACAGCCACTCTTCTAGCACTTGCACTGTCGTCTTCTGGCTCCTCAAAGGTGGCTTTGATTTCCCTCACATCCTACACCCAGGCCGGATAGTGTCACATTATTTTTCCCCTCTCTCCTTTTTAAAGTTTCCTGGTTCCTTTCCCCCCGTACTCTTTTCACCCCCTCTCTTGCCCTTTTCTGTTCTCTCGTTCTTTGGTCCGTTCTGAGCACAGGCTCATCAGTCTGTGTTCATATTTATTGTTCTCTGCTATAGGGCTGATTTAGCGCTCCTCTCTTCAGGACCGCTTAATTCTAGCACCCTTCCCCTTCACTTCTCCGTCCCCCCCCCCCCCCCCCCTTTCCAGTTTGCCTTGATCCACTTTTTTTAATCGCCTCCCTCTCTTTGTTTTTCTTCTTCTCTTGTATTAAATGAATAATGCAGGGAGGAAGGAGTAGGGATGAAAGAGGAGCTAAAGCCAGTGCCAACCTCTGTGGTGCACAGCTCCACACCGTCTCTCACAGGACCAGCAACGCATCAGGGCTAACGAGCTCCAGTTTTCTTTTTTTCTCAGTTCTTCTCAGTTCTACCTCTGTCCCACTCTGTCCCTGCTCTGCCCTACTCATGTTTGCCCCCCCCCCCCACCTCTGTTTTTCCCCACTTGACTTCACTGTGCTTTGCCACAGTCTTCTCCGCTCTACTGCTCCACACTCTGTCCTGTTCTGTTGAAATTAGGGATGGGCACGAGTAGTCGGATCCTTGATGACCTGAAATGGACACTGAAAATGACTTTTGACATCTGGATGTTATGTTTTTTTTACGAATGGATAATGAGCAATAATTACTATAGGAGCTATATACTATATGTGTGCTTTCATTTGTGCTTTTGTGTGTAATGTTTTTTGCAATGCGCAGTGCTGAGGGGAAATATGGTAAGGGAAACACAGTGTGCACTCGTACACCAGGCAGTACGGTAGACGTCAACAAGCTTCAACCAACTGGAGGCTGGTGTGCTGTACATCCACATACCAGGAGGTAGCAAGTTTTTAAAGTCAACGTAGTTTCACTCACTCCAATCATGCATACCCTCCACACCCACCCCTCCATCCGAGCACCTCGAAAGTGTTTGCGCAATTGTATTCCTTGTAAGAACTAAGCTCAAACATAGTAAGTTATGGTGGTGATTTCATTTCTTTTAAATTTGTTAAGGCTTATTGGTGTAATTTGGGAGTGTATATATATATATATATATATATATAACTTCATATAACTTACATTCTGAGACATCTGCGTGACTATGTATAAAAAGCATTAATTTTAGCTATTTGATTCAACTCTAAAATGTTCTGCTTTCTATTCAACTCTACTCCACTCTGTCCCTCTCCTCTATTCCCCCTCACTGTCTTGTTCCACAGTTTTAAACCCCAACCTGCTCTGTCCTACTCTGCTTTGGTACTGAAGATAGGTCTGAAGAAATAGATAGAATCATTTTCATAGGTTCAGTGAAAAAAAGTGAAGTTGTTCATATTACAAGAGCGAATTTAATAAATCAGGTTTGTGCTCGAAGTGGGATAAAGCAAAGAAAACTGTTCACAGAAAATTGCTGAGTAATCTTGTTACTATCCCCTTCTTTCCTTCTCTCCCTCAATCTCTCTCTTTCTCTCTAATTAGCTATGTGTGATTGGGCCTGCTGTGTGATTGTCAGGCTGGAGTCTCGCATTAGATGGAACGGAGTCAGAAAACAGTGTTTGTTTACATTGAGTGGTTGGCGGTTTGGACGGGAATGTTGGCTTTTCATTTTTTTTTCCTTTCCTCAACAGGAAAGAAATCATCAATATGTCAGAGAGATAAATGGGATTTTTGCTACCCCACTAACCAATATCCATTCTCCCCATTTTTTTCTGTTACCCTTCAAAGATATGATATAGACAGATAATACAGTATACTGAAACCCATTGCACCCGATCCCATGGGCTCCCTGGGCAGCTATCTCGGGCCAAAGCTCTAAACGGCGCTCTGCCATACGTGCATCTATGAATAGCCAGGGATTTAGCTTTTAGCTGCTGCTGCCCCACTGCCGCCAAAAGCCAAGCCAGCCAGCCGTCTCTCCTTGACACAACACAAAGGCAGGCAGGCTGGTATCTGGAGTTTCCACTGCTGTTTGTGAATGTTGCTGTGCTGAATGTTGTGGAAGGAAAAAAAAAATGGCAGAGAGGAAAAAGCAGAAAACATGGTTTGTGGCTGAGGAAGGAAGAGAGGGGTTTAGTAGATGTAAGTATAACAACATGGTGGAAGTTGAAACCAATAACTTTTATTAGGCCTAGTCTTTACTTTTGATATAACTTTCAAATATTCCTATTCCTTTTTAGAAATATGACCAAAGTTCATTGTTGTTGATGTGAGAGGTGAGTGTCTGAGGCCTGAGAGTGTGACCTTGCCTGGTTTACTCCTGATTGAGTTAGCTCCGTTAATTGTCCTATGTTTCCTGGTGTGTGTTGATCTAATGTGGCAGTCTTAATTGATCTCGTTAACATGGGGTGTGAGAGGCGGCAGAACGACAGGGAGCCCAGATACCCCCTGGTTATTTTGACACCTAGGCAGTCAGAAACAGAGAGGGTCAGGGAGAGGAGTAAGGGTGCCAGCCCATATCTAACAACACAGGAGGCTGAAGTGTAAGAATCACTAAGAGAGGCAGGCAGGCAGGCTGGCTGGTTGGATGATTAGTAAGTCCTCTATGACACCGGTATCAAAATGCCACGACAGCCAGCCAGTCAGCAAGCCAGTCAGCCTCTGGCTCCAGCACTGTGTAATAGGCCCCATTTACACCTAGCATTAAAATCCTCATGCAGATCCGGGATGTTTCCGGATTCTGTCTAAATGCACCTCCAAGCCACATTTAAACACTGGTGCAAATGTGCTGAAGAAAAAGTATCTCATGGGTGATTCAGGATCTCCTCTAGACTCCTCTAGACTCTAGATGCATCTTTTACTGTTATCTGAATTGGGATTTTAATGCCAGTTTTACAGGGGCCTAAAGGCTTATGGACCACGTCTCCTCTCTCTAAAGTCTGGACAAGCAACAGAATTATGACCCAGAAGGCCGTATGCAACCATGTAGTCTCCTCTAGTAGGACGAGAAGTCATGCCTGAATCATTATCGCTTATTTCAGCCTGTACTGGAGCTGGCCTCTTCTGAGCTACAAATGATAGTCTACCCTCACATTAAGAACATCACTCAATTGTAAGCAACACTGAATCTATGCAATTTAGTGGTTTACAGCCTCACAATCTACCATACTGCTCTAAAATTACACATGCTCCGAAATGCATAATATTGAGTTTTATTTTGGTATTGCACTTGCTGAAGACAAGTGGTTTTACAGCTGTAAATGTGTGATTACTATATTATTTAAAATATTATGATCATCACCATGAGAATCATTTTTTTTTTTACTAGAATCACTGGCTATGTTTACATGCACAGAGAATACCGAGCCTGGTTACTCAGATTAACCTTGGTAAGCTTGTAGTCTGATTATGAGAAACCGTGGTAAGATGTCTGGCTCACTCCAATATTAAAACTTGTTACTGTAGTATGTAAACATCTTGCCCCTACCACTATTGGTTTTCACCATCTGCACAAACTCTCACATGCACAGGGTTATGGGTGCATTCTGATTGATACTCCTGATGAAAAGCGTAACCGCCTGTAGCATTAGGTTATTTGTCTGGAATGTCAAGAGGATGGCAAAGAAAACCACTGGGATCATCGTTTCTTTTCCATGTAATAGAAGTATCCTACTATTGCTCGGTCAAAGAGGATAACTGGCGGCTGAACCTTTTTCATACTTTTTTGCTGGCAGATGGCGAACCAGGTGGACACCACAGGTGGACATTTATTTTGTTATTGGTATTGGAATTGGAACTGTTAATGGAATATTCTGTTCATTGGTTTATTCCGTGGCAACACAGATACCCAATTGCAGGGTGTCTGGAGTATGGCCAATATCTGTGTTATTCTTCTTAAAGGGGAATTCCGGTATTTTTAAACCTGGGCTCTGTTTGTACATATTAGTCATTTAGACCCCAAAATATGTACAAAAAGTTTTGGAATTGGTCCAGTAGATCGCCTCAGCCAGCAGTCGCGAAACAGGCTGCAATGGCTGCAACGCGATCAAAGTACAATTCCAGAGCAATTCCAAAACTTTTTGTACCTATTAGTCATTTAGACCCCAAAATATTTACAAATAGCGCTCAGGTTTAAAAAATACCAGAATTACCCTTTAACATAACCACTGATAAATTATTTTTCTGTACTGGAGTGAAAAAGTGATAAGAAGCAAAGGATCCAGGATTGGACATTGAACAATGTTGTTTGCCTTTTTTGCTTCCCGCATTGGGTGCTTTTAAATTCTCATAATTTGTAAGCCCCCTTTACATTTGAATTGCTTTAAACTCATTTGAAACAAGCTTTTATTGTAAATTTGAGAAAATAATATTCCCAATATAGTCTATGCAATCCCAGGAGAAATACTTTTGTGCAAACACATATTTTCATGATCTTCAAAGCCCACACACAGGCCAGCGAACCCTGAAAAGAAAAGCGGAACTAATGTAAAATAAACAACCGCAGTATTGGCAAAATGCTTGCCTGCTTGTACACACACACACACACACACATGCTTGTCCAGGACAGCACACACACACACACACACACACACACACACACACACACACACACGCACTTACAGAGCCATGCAGATATCTAATGCAGATGTCTAATTAGCATTATTAACCTTTAGTGAATGGGACTGATGACATCAGCAGGGAGACAGCTCCTCAGTGCCATTCCTCTCTCTATTGTACCATGGGATTTTTAATTGGCCAGGGAGGTTTGAGCTCTCGCTGTCTGTTCCATCACAGGCGACAGAAACGAGAGACAGTCAGTACTACACAAATGACAGACTGACAGATACATAGACAGACGGCAGTCACTCTGGTGGAAAAACATGCAAATGACCCATCGTGAAGTGTGTTGTGTCTCTCTCCCCTTGTATCGAAGGGGTGTGCGTGCGTGTGTGCGTGTGCGTGTGCGTGCGTGCGTGTGCGTGCGTGTGTGTGCGCACATGCATGTATTCATGTTAGTGAGAGACGCTGCTGCTTGACAGAGAGACAACAGACAGTGGTAGAATCATTTCAATTTCAGCACCAGAATCTGTATCTGTAGACCAGCCGTTCTAGTCTTGCCCATTCCTTTTTTTTTCTTTTTTCTGAGGACTGAACAGAAGCATTAGTCTGTGCTTTTTTTCCTTCCCTGCCTGACTCTGTTCACGGCATCTGCTCGTTATTGCTTTTCCATTAAACTATTTCTTCCACTAGCATCTAGTGCGTGTGCAGATGCTTGTATGTATCCATGCGTGTGTACACAGACATGGCCACGTTTGTGTGTGTGTATGCGCACATTTCCTCTGTTTCATTTTGTATGTTGAATACATGCACACACCCCACCTTACATATGTGTTTTCCTGTGGATGACACATGGCCGTTGTTATGCATGCACTGTCTTGCCTAAATTATGAGTAAAAAGGTGTTGAGTGCTAGACTTGTGAAATGTTACCATGTTCTGTGCATTACCGTATGCACTGGAAGGGATCCCAGAGCATCTGTCAGAACTCAAGTATTTCCCACAAACATGAGCTGAGCGGAGACTCATGGAATCATAAGCTAATTGCATGTGTGAATATATTTTTTGCATCATACTTTTTCTGCAATGGTTTGTTTAAATTATTCATTCAGGTAACATTTCACATTATGGCACTGTCTGTTTTAAGTGTGGTGGTTAGCCAAGCAACTGGTGGTGAAGTATCTTATGCAATTAGCTTGCTTCTAGGCTACATGCCAGAACATGCAATTATACAGCACCATGGCATACTCAACACTCTCACCCCTGTGTGACCTATATTTCCTTAGAAAACAGAAAAATGAAGTGGAACTACTTAAACGGCTGTATAACCAGTTATTCCCATGAAAGGGTCCCTGGTCAGACGCCAAGGAAATAAACAGAGTGGCATTATCTCTACTTGTTCAGTTCAGTATTGCTGCCTCCTGTAACTGTACCACACTGCAACCTGAGAGGTGCGCAGACAAAGAGTGTCGAATCCACAGTCATGACCTGGGATCTAGTTCTACTGAAACTGGACGCCAACCAAACACTGGCAGCAACCAGCAACTGTTGTTGGGTTGATGGGAGGTTGTGTTTTTGCTGCTGTTAAATGTTATAGTACAGTTTTGTAGTAATGTTTTCACTGAATGATGAATGGGAGCGGTTTGTCTGATGGTAAACATAGACAGTAGACTGACCAGAGTTTGTGTATGTGTATTTCTCAGAGGTGTAAAGGATCAAGCTCCTGACACCATGGATATGGACACACAGCCACAAGGACAGCAAGCAGCCGTACCAGTGTTTCAACCGCAGGTAAGCTACACACACACACACACACCCACACCCACATGCACACACATACACACTTCACCTCTGTCTGTCACTTTCCTGTCACCCTGTCACCATTTCTACAGGGTAGAATTGCAGCCAAATCACTAACCATTTCTATTTCAGTAACCCCTCAATTGCAATCATGTCAGTGTATTGCCTATTTCCTGAAGCACCCCTCCATATTTTGAAATATATCTATTCTCTATTTTCCTGTTTTCCTGCCTCGACAAAGTTACCCTGTACGGCCCAGTTGTACTCGGGCTGGGTGAAGCACAGACCACTGTGCCTCGGTGTGAGATAGACAGCAGCGGATGAGTGTTGAATTGTATCTATTGATCGGAGCTCTGGAGGCTGGCAAAGCCTGACCTCCCAGCGTGCCTCTCTCTGTTCGATATAACTCCGGTTTGTTCTGTGCAAATCTGGTCATTGTTGGATTTTAATACCGCCCTCCAACATCAGGCCCATTGATTTCCCTCCAGAAGGATGTTTTTGCCTCCATAAGTATTGAATGGACTTTTAACAAAGAGGATCATCCATATGCCCCAGAGTAAATGCGGAAAATGGTTGTTTTTTTGAGAGGGAGAGAAACTACTAAAAATAGGCATGTGTTTTCAGTTGTTGTTTTTTCTTGTGTATGCAAGGTCACTGCAATATTAACACTGGAATTGCCAAGGGGGTTAATTTATTCTAAGATTTGTAATTGCAAAATTAAGGATAATTGGGTTGCGCACAAAAGAAAGTCAGATAATGATTAATTTGAGTTTTTAGCAAACACTCCCCCACACTCACTAGATCTTCCAATGATTTCCCAACAGTTGATGTGTTGTTGTTACAGCTTAATGATTTCTCTCACTGTTTTTCAATCTATTTCCAACAATTTTCATCAGTTTTTCATTCTAGGCCCATTTTTTGTGGTTAGGTTATTGGCAGTAAAATGAACTTCCTATGTTACGTCATGTTTTTGCACTCACATAGAGCACGTCTGAACTGATTTCACATTCAGTGGGAGATGGAGACAGCGTCAGTTAGAGTATGTAGATGGCTGTCTAACCAGCATCCATATGGGTGTCTTTCAACAAGTCCTGAATCTGTTTCACACTTTCCCAAGGTTCAGTCTGCTCGGCAGCACGGGGGGGAAAAACCCCCACCAGCCTCCTCCTGAAGAAATCTGAATTGTATATGTGATGAAGGATATTCTGTATCGCTTGCGATATCATATCTCTTGGTCCCGGAGGTATGATGCATATGCATTAGGTAAACGAGATGAGCTGGTAAGATGTGCATTTTTAATGGCGCATTTGCTCTTTGAGTAAGTGGGAGGGTTGCTGAGGAGCCCCCCTCAGATCAGATTTTGATCGTCACCGCAGACTTTGACAGAGACGGATCCGTCTGTAAGCGCTAAGACAAGGCAGTGCGGTTGTGGAGCAGATTGATAGGAGAAGCAGAAGAAGCAGCTTTGGGGTGAATCCTGGCTGTTTGACTGGCTGAGGATGAATATTGCATGGTGTCGAGCTCAAGGGGGCTGGTGACTGGTGAGGGTGGCAGAGGGCCCCCCGCCTGGTTTTGCAATGTCTGTCTGTCTGTCTCTCTTTCTTTCTCTACCTGTCTGTCTCTCCCTCTCACTATCTCTGTCTCTCTCTTTCCTCTCTCTCTCCTTCTCTCTCTCTCTCTCTCTCTCTCTGTGGGAGACGGCACCTCTCTCTGCCGCCGCTGGCCTTTCTGTGGCAGCCGTTGGCACTGCTGGGCTGTCACATCACACCTCCTCCCCTCTGCTGCTTGTCTTCCTTTTTTTTCTCTCTCTCTTTCTCTGTCTCTCTCACTCTCTCTCTGTCTCCCGCATCCCTCCCTCCATTCTCAATGTGTCTTGTCAGTTATGTTTGGCGATGGTGTCATTATTGACCAGCCCGTATCACACTTCCTCCGATGAGCTGTCTGTCTGCTCTCTCTCTGTCTCTGTCTCTGTCTCTTTCTCGCTCTCCCCTCCCTCTCTCAATCCCCCTGCCAGTGAGTTGCCCATGGCGATTGTGTGTCACCTTTATACCCAAGACACGCTGTCCCTCACAGACGTTACCCATAATGCCTTGCATGGCTGCCACTTAATCTCCATCCCCTGCAGCTTGTCCCCATCACCAACCGGAATGACGTGAGCAAAAAGAGTAAGCAGAGTTGGACGCCAGTGGCACACCACATGATACGGCCCGACTGTTTCATTTCTGGAAATATAAGACAAAGAAATATAATGATCATAATGAATTTTGAAAGAGTTGCTTATTGTTGTTACTTTGCCCAAGCCTTTGTTTACAGTATAGGACCTACAGTTAGTCATTGTATCAATATAGGATCACGTGTCAGGTAAGATCAGTCGTCTGACAATTATAGACCGTTAGCTGTATTAGTTGGTGCCTGAAGTTCTTGCAGGAATGACTTGGCATTGCTTGCATGTGGGGTGGCTTCTGTATTAAGCATGGGAAACCCCCATGGTAATCAAACCTCTAACCCCAGCAGCATTAGTGCCATGCTCTACCCATTGAGATACACAGGACCTTTTCCTCTGAAAGGTCCACCAGGCCAGAGAAGAGTGGCCGACTGTCCACCTGACTGTTTATAGCTGCAGTCTATACAAACCTCTCCTCCCAGTTTCGTTCAGCCACTGACCCCTTCTTCATTCAGGGTCATTCCTCTGTGACTTCCCCTTATGTGTGTGTCTGACCCTGTTTTTGTGTGTGTGTGTGTGTGTGTGTGTGTGTGTGGGGCGGGCCTCGTGTTTCAGCTGGGAGCTCCTGATTGTGTGGCAGTCGTGTGCAGCAGATGAGATGGCCTGTCAGTCAGCCGTGGCCAGGCTGCCCTTTGAAGGCCAGGCCAGGGGGCGAAGAGGTGCCGCAAATGGCCTGTGAAGTTTACATACACTGCCCACTGCTAAACAGATTAGCTCTAATGAAGTGTCTAATGCCGGGGCCGCCGGCTGACATAATCCTGCCTGGCAGCCCGGCCCCTCGGCTGCCAAAAAAGCCGCCCCCCCCTCCGGCCCTCTCTCCGCCCTCGCACGGCCTCTGCTGCCACCCAGGGCGACTCCACGCAGGGAGGTGCCCACCGTTAATCACGCCGGACAGTGTGCGATCTGACATGCAAATGTAGGTCATTGCATATGTAAATGTGTGATCACGGGGCTGGCATGCCAGGACACATTAGCAAGACTGTGCTCTCAGCAGGCGGTTGTCACAGCGCTTTAGAGGCTCATGCTAACATTTGTCAAGCTACCATGCAGCGAGTGAAAGCAATGCCCCCTTGTCCTCCTTGTCTCTCTCTCTCTCTCTCTCTCTCTCTCTCTCTCTACCTCTCTCTCTCTACCTCTCTCTACCTCTCTAACAGAAAACGCCACAAACTCTGCATCCTCTGTGGCCAAATGCTGCATTGACCAATAAAAAATTTGCTGCACAATATTGCCTAGCTTTCTTTACGTAGGCATGCGTTATGATTAGCCTTGTTTCTATGCAAGTTAAATTCTCATGAAAATCGGATGCAGTAAACGGTAGAATAGCATGTTATTATTGTTACGGCTTGTCGTGGTAGCTATTAGTGAAGTACAGTAGGAGTTCTTCAGAGTTGCCTTAATGTTGAACAATAGGTTGTGGAACAGTGTGTCATGCTCACTGTCAGAACGACTCCCAGACAGCTTGGGATGATGGCGGTGTCATACTGAAAAATGCACACACCTCGGCGGTGTTAATTGGACGGGGCATCTCGTTGGCTCACGCCTCTTCCCTTGGCTGTCAACTTAAAAAACAATGAAATGCTTAAATTGGTTGCCCCCTTGCTCTGCCCCCCTCCCTCCCCCCCGCCCTCCCACCTCTTATATGAACAGTCCTGTTGTAAAACCCTGCTTCCATTCACATTATGTTTGTGTGTGTGTTGTGTGTGTGTGTGTGTGTGTGTGTGTGTGTGTGTGTGTGTGTGTGTCTTTGTTAATATAGATATGCATTGATCCTATGCATTATGCAGTCTTTGGGTTAGTGCTGTCAGTGTATAGACAATTAATTGAGTGTAGACAACATGGCACATATATACCTCCATAGGTTTAAATATAATTTCAGGCAATTAATGATAATTTTACAGCTGACCACATATTAGTTAAACCTGCATCATTTGTTTCCTGCTTCTGGGTGTGGGCTGGGGGGGTTCATTCTAGAGAATTGTTCATCTTTTACCTTGTCAAAATCAATGTGTTTAAAGTTTTTTTGGTCTGGCTGAATAAATAGCTCCGCGTTGTCCAATGTAGTGACTGAGCAGTGGACTGAGTCTCATTGGTTGCTCGCTAAGGGAATCCTCTGTGGCCTGCGGTCTGTGTTCATGCTGACTCTGTCGAACTGAGAAACACAAGAGAAGCGAACGGGTGTGATGTCGCTCCCCTCTTGTGTGTTTCAGTGCTGAGGAGATTCTTTTTTGACCTCTTCCCCCTCCTCCTCCTCATCTTCTTTCCCTCCTTCCTAAGTCGCTTGCCCGCGAGCCGCTCCATCGGCCATGTTGGGAGAAGCGCTGGTGACATGTGGCATTCTGATATCTGTCACCTTCTGTTTGTGCCCGCCAACGCCTTGTACAAGTTTACCAAAAGGCTGGAAAGGTCACACAGCCAGCTCTGTGTGTTGTTTCACACATCATGTCCAAGGGGCTCATTCTGTCTTATTTTTGAGTTTGTTTTTCTTTTGTTTTAATTGTGGATGGCGAGTGTCGCAGGCTGCACAGCCAATCCTTTGGGGAGGAGAGGGAAAGTTTAAGCACTTAAACTGCCGTGCTGCCAGTAACAGGCCTTGGCAGACAAAGGAAGGAGGAGCCTAGTGAACTTAGTGACTTAATGAGATGAAAGGCTTATTTGCTGCATTTATGTAATGTGATATTTTATTGATCCCCATAGGGAAATTTTCTTTTCTCTCCCTCCCCATCCACAGAGAGGTCAGAAAGCAGGGTCAGCTACAGAGCAGCACCCTTGCACCCAATAGGGATTTGGTGTCTTGCTCAGCAGGACGGATGCTTGGCAACACAGGGGCTTGAACTCACTACTACTACTACTAATACTCACTACTCCTAGGCTAGGGAGTGGGAAATTTGTTAAAATTCTATAAGAGGGATGGTGAATGGGTAGAAACTGTTGTTTCTCTAAAATCTATATTGTACAACAGGGATGCAAGTAAAAATTTCCCTTTCATGCCACCACAAATAGTCCGCTGTCTATAGGTTTTAGGGTGGTAGTAATTCTTGGAGAACCTTCATAGCGTGACACATCAGTTAAATGCCAGTCAAATCGTCAGCAGCCTAGAGCAGCCTCTCAGCAAAACAAACTACAGAAGCTGGACCCCACCACAGTTTCACCCACATCCTTCAGCCCTAATCCTTTCTTGCTCTTGTTCTCATTAAGATGTGGAGATGCTTGCACTGCAATGGCAAATATATGGTTACCGCAAAATGTCTGCAATCATGTGTTTTTTTTTTTAATGTTTTCTTCTCCTCTAATTTGTGTGAATGTTTGTTCTTGTGTCGTTGTTTTGGCCTTTCAGAAACCGTTGCAGCCAGACATGGGCCATAGTTCGCTGTCTAACTTCCAGATTGAGAAGAAGATTGGTCGGGGCCAGTTCAGTGAGGTGTACCGGGCCAGGTACCTGCTAGACAACACGTCAGTGGCCCTGAAGAAGGTTCAGGTGAGACACAGGCCACTGTCGTTAAAACACAAGAGCTACGTCACTGTGGATACCTGGAGCAGCTTTTCATGAACACATATGAGCACTAAAAAGTGACATTATTTTACTAAAAGGAAATATTTAACTATTCATGTCTCTTCTAGCCAATCAATGTCATTATGGTCATAATATTCTTTTACTTCTCCTCATGAAGATGCCACTTTATAATATTTATGTGTATCTTGCAGTTGTGCAAAGGGTGAAATTAAGCACCAATCAGCTTTTGGGGGGGATATTAACTATAGGCATGTGTAAATTCTTGAAAGGCTTTGTGTCCGGATGAAAATGTGTTATTCCATTGTAACGCATAAACCAGGTCTATTTTTGTCCACTATTCACAAACAATACAATTGTAAACAAACCTTTAATTTGTCTTTAATTATATGTAGTAGTCTGAAATGTAAACAAAATGAAATCATTGGCAAAACGTGCAAATATAGTTTACTGTCAATTAAAATACCTGTAAATTTGCCTTAAATTCTAAATATATTCTACTCTTAATCAAATGTCTTATGGTAACACGCGCAGACACACACACACACACACACACACACACACACACACACACACACACACACACACACACGTGTCTAGATTTCCTCCAGCTGGCAGAGATGGTCACACAGGAATGTTGCAGAGCTCTACAAGAATTACCTAGCTGTGCAGAAATACACACATACTTACATACACATACATACACACACACACATAATTCTTATTATCTTTGGCTGTGGGCTCTCTGTCATTGACCAGTGCTCCTTACTGCTGATAATGACACACACACACACTTTTATTGGGTTATAGTTTGTCGTGCAGCTGCTATGTATACCATGCTATATTTAGGTAAAGTTCTGTATGATGATGTATAGGCTATTAAAGATGATATGACCCTGCAACTCTATGGTTGAACATACACACACACGCACACGCACCAGGGTGATATGCCTCTGCATCTCTCTGGGTGAGCATAGACACACACACACACACACACACACACACACACACACACACACACACACACACACCCACCCCTCACACAGAGATAGGTGTGTGTCACTCAGATGTAGAACATCATGCACTCACTCCAACGCCACCCTCTAGATAACAGCAGCCATGTTTTCTGTTTTCACTCTGTTTAGTGTTTTTTTTTTTTTCATTTTCTCTACATCTCTCAATCTCTCCATTCCTTGAACATGTCATAACACCCCTCTCTCCTCTCTTTCTCTCTCCTTTTGATCTCTTGATAGATATTCGACTTGATGGATGCCAAAGCTCGGCAAGATTGCATCAAAGAGATAGATCTCCTTAAGGTAAAGAACCAGAGGAGAGGGAGACGGCGTCATGCGCTGTGCTCTGTTCTCTTAAGGTGCCTCAGCTGAGACCTTCCACCACAGGAAAACAATTGATCTGCACCAGACGGCTCGGATCTGCGTGGTGTGTGTGTGTGTGTTTGAGTGTGTGAGTGTGTGAGTGAGTGTGTGCACGCGCATGCGTTCTTTACATGCTTGTGAATTTTACAATTGTGTGTGAGTATTTGTGTACAGAAGTGAGCATCTGACAGTGTGTGTGACTGTACATGTGCATTAGTGTCTCCATATGTCTGCGAGCGTGTGTGTGTGTGTGTGTGTGTGTGTGTGTGTGTGTGTGTGTGTGTGTGTGTGTGTGTGTGTGTGTGTGTGTGTGTGTGTGTGTGTGCTCTCTTATCACTCGCTCCAGTGTGCCATCCCTCCAGGCTCACATTGACTCTTTTTTTAATGCCAAAACTATTGTTTTTTATCTCTCTGTAATGTTTCGAAGGGGGGCAACAGTGCATCAGCATGGAAATTTAGCAGCCTCCCTCATGTGTCTCTTGATGTTTTACCTCTCTCCCTCCCCTCTTTTAGTCTTTCCTTCTTTTTCTTTTTTCAAATGAAGCGATTTCATTTATCAAACTACCTTAAATATATGTCAGTCGGGCTGCTCTCAAACGCTAATGAACAAACTAATGACAGTTTCAATAACTCCCCCTGTCTGCAAGATTTGAGATGTGTCAAAGTCGTGTGTGTGTGTGTGTGTGTGTGTGTGTGTGTGTGTGTGTGTGCGTGTGTGCGTGTGCGTGCGTATGTTTGCATTCCTGGTTATCTCTCCCCTCCGTATCATATATATGCAGCCTTTCTGTGTATGTGAGCTGGAGGCAGTTTGCACACATACACACACACATTGGGGAAAACAAGAAAACACTACCACCAATTAGTTTGTGCCACTCAAACACTTCAATGAAGCTCCCTGGGCTGTCCGGGCCAATCACAGACAACAATACTTGGAGAGCTGTAAAATACTCAGAGAGCTGTAATCTGAGTGGTAGATCATTGATATGACATGAGACAGTTTAAGCCTCAATCTGTATCTGCGACCTCCTAGCAAGGGTCAGGTGGTGTCACGGTACGCCAGGTAACTGCACTCTCCCGTTTCCTTGATTTCTCTTTCTGCTTTTCTTCTCATGGTCTTGCTCCCACCTTCCCTTCCTCCATAATCCTTTTCTATCTGTCTCTTTACTGCTGCTCTCCTCAGCTTGTTCCTCTCTCGCGATGCTGCCATGTCATTTCATCCATCCCTCCTCCTTTCTTTCGCCATGCCCTGTCGTCCCCCCCCCTCCCCCCCCCTCGGAGCATTTTGTTCCACTCTTTTCGTCCTTTAAGCAATGTCTTCTAGCTGAGTGCAAATGAATGTGGTAGTTATGCCCTGCCCTGCGCTGCCCGGCCAGCCTAATAATAAAGGGCTGAGTGTGAGAGAGAGACAGTCCTCCTGCCGTATCCCCCAGTAGACAGGCCAACAGGAGATACAGCCAAATCAGAATAATGAGAGGCACACTGGCATGGACCGACTGGAATGACACACACACACACACACGGACCGACTGGAATGACACACACACACACACTCATGGCCCTTCAACAGTCTGCCTATTTGTTTGTTTGTCTGTCTATGTGTATGTCTGCTCATTCATCTGTGCTCCACTGTTCTGGCATGATGATTTCAGCTTGAGAATCCCACTTCTCACTCCATCGTTTCGTCTAAATCCACGCTGATAGAAATGTTGGTGCAGAGAGAGCCTGCTCCCTGCTAATCTACTAGTTTCACAATTCTTGAAAACCCTCATCTGTGTAGTCCTCTCTCTTGTTTGTGGTTACTATCAGCCCTGGATTGTTTTCTGAAAACTAATGATTCGCCCTAATCAGTGGTGAAAAGCAGTAATGATGTTTGTGTGTTTGTCTCTGTGTTTGTGTGTGTGTGTGTGTGTGTGTGTGTGTGTGTGTGTGCACACGCCTCCGTTCTGCATCTGATTAGATTATACCAGTGGTTTACTGACAAGACAAAGAACTGGCAGCAACCAACTTCATTTAACCTGATGCACACACTATACACCCACTGTATTTGTTAGGCCTCTTTGCATCTTCAGTACACATTTAGTTTCCCTCTTAAAGGAAAAATGAACCGGAGATTATATTTCTGGTCATTTTGTTAGTCATGTTAAATATCGATATATTGCGTATACAAAGACAGCAGCAACTTCAACAGATGATGCCCATTAGAAGTCCATAAAAGCTCTGATTCATTTATTTTGTTACTTACTTTTGTTGTACAGCTAGATATTTTTGTGGATCTAATTCAATTTTGAAACGTTGTAATGTTAATTTTGCCAACAAATAACCTTGTTAACCTTGTATAGTATATTCTTCTACCTTGAAAGATCCCCAGCACACAGTTATTGTTTGGGAATTTCACACAGAGCCTTATATGATGATGTAATCCACACACTGGTCGAGATCCACCGTCTATACGGTACAAATCACAACAATTAATCATAGTAATGAAGGACCGTGGTAATGCAATAGACTTTGACAAATTAGACACACGGTTGATGATTTTGCATCCATCATTTACATAAACATCTGCGTGTGAACATATCCCGTCATTTCTCTGTATCCTGCGCCTGGGGTTCGAGTGCTGGGAGAAGAGAGAGAGGGAGAGGGAGAGAGAGAGAGGGAGAGACAGAGACTTGTCATCACTCTGGCTTCCTGGCTCTGCTACAGTGTGGAGCCACATAGAACTGCCACCCTGAGCCAAAAATACATCTGGCAAGGGAGGAAGAGGGAGGGAGGGAGAAGGAAAGATGGAGACATGAGGAGGGGAAAAAGAGAAGGAATGAGAAAGAGAGGGGGAAGGGGGGGTAGAGTGGAGAGTGTAGTGTAGCGTAGCGTACTGTACTGTGCTCTCCTCTCCTCTCTTCTCGGCGTCATCCGGAGCATGAACATTTCTTTAATCATAGCAGAGAAAGAGAAGAGTGGAGCCGAGTGGAGGACGCATGTCACACCGCTCCGTCTGCTCGCATCACGGCCCCCCCGACACGCCACGCCACACAGCTCCATCTCTCCAGCTCTCCACATATCATCGTCTCTCTCCTCTTGCCTTCTCTCTCTCTAACTCTGTCTTTCTCGCTCTATCCTCCTCATGGCCTTTTTTTTTTTTTTTACTCACTGTTGTTCTCTCTTCCTCTACCTCTTCACCCCCTCCCTGTCTCCATCACTCCTTTTTCTTGTCTGTGTCACTGTGTCATTTGTTTCTTTCTCTTCATCGTCCCGCCCTCCCTCCCCCCTTCTCTTCTCCTCCTCTAGATGGATAGAGCCTTTTTGTTTACTTCAGGGAATGCTGTTCCTGCCTTATTGACCAACCAACAGGAAGGAATCTCACTCAGAGATGAGCCTGGGACGCTTGTTTTTCTGTCTGCCAGCCGTGTCAGCCTGTCAGACGTGTGTGTGTGTGTGTGTGTGTGTGTGTGTGTGTGTGTCATGGGCTGTTGTGACATGTCACTCAGCTTTGTCACACTTGGGGACAAAACCGTCTCATTAGGTCCACATTTTACTACCAAACATGGATTTGACTGTTTTGTTGTAATTGGTTTCATCTGGTGAAAGTACAATGCATTTGGTTCCTTCCGCAGCTCATGACATCAAGACGTGATCCTCCTATTTATCATCTGCAAGGGATGATAGGGTTGTTTTGATATAAAGTGTGTGATGGCGCTGTGCAGCAGTGGCCATTATTTGGAAATGCCACATGAAGCTTTCTGTGAATACATACAGTAGGGGTAGCATAAGGCAAATAAATGCTGGACAAGGTACCAAATGAATTAACCTGGAGAAAACACTATGGGATTTTAAGCAAGTTTGGTCAGAAGTTAATGAAGTTTATCTAATATTTTAGTTTAGCTTTCATCTTCTTTACAATTGACCAGAATCTTAAAGCACACTGAGCTTACCACCAGTAATACCACACCAGATCCTTCTTCTGCCTTTAAATTAAATGAGCCCGCCCAATAACAAAATCGTGTGCCATGACACACAACCATTGCTTCAATGAGGGATGATAATAGCTCCTGGACTAGGTGGGGCTGACCTAGGAAGCCTCTCCCATTCTGTCTTTTTCTGTCATCCTACATGCCTGCTTTCTTTTTCTCCCCACAGCAAGTAAACCACCCCAATGTGATAAAGTACCATGCATGTTTTATTGAGGAGAATGATTTTGTTATCCTTGAGTTGTAAAATATCAATTTTGTGCACACAAAGACAACTTCCACTGATGGCCATTAGAAGTCCATAAAAGCTATGATACAAGAGCCTTTCCACTTTGTCTTGGCTTACAGACGCCAGAGAGCCATCATTTTAATGACAGCGATGAACCCAAAGTAGAATGGAACAGAAACTCTATCATTTTTTTCAGCTTGCTAGCAACTACATTTTTATGACCTGCCACCATGGTACATGGTATATGTGACATTATGTTGTCATGGTGGCGTGTGTCTGTCTGTCCACTCTTGTGGACACAATAACTCAAGAGCAATACATGATAGAAACTTCATAATTCATTATAACTCCTTAATACTTTTAAGATATAGAGGTATTATTAATACCAACCATGTATCATGTGAAGATAAGCATGTTGACCAAGGAATGTTAGATAATTAATGCATTAAATAGCTTAATTGATGACCTCATTGGAACAACTGGTTATGTTTACTGTATCATGATTATTGCAGTACATTAGGCAGTTCAAGTGCCTCTTGCTTGGTAGATGTAATTCAGTTTTGAAATGTAACCCAACTTCATGGTTAATATTACCATCAGATTGCATTTGTCAGTATATTGTTCTACCTTCAAACACTAAGATCCCCAACACACAAAGTTATTGTTTGTATGTGTATGTGAAACTTCCTTTTTCCCCACAGCAAGTGAACCACGCCCACGTGATAAAGTACAATGCCTTTTCTATTGAGGAGAATGATTTTGTTATTTATTGAGTGGTAACAATATGTTATGCATACAAAGACATGACAGCCACTTCCACTGATGATGGTAGAAGTCCATTAAAGCTATGATACAAGGGTCTTTCCACTTATGTCTTGCAACCATTTCACCTCTCCTTTTCTCTGTCTCTTTCTGTCTTCCTCCACACCCTCTTTTTTTTCCCTCACAGCAATTGAATCACCCCAATGTGATAAAGTACCATGCGTCTTTTATTGAGGAGAATGAGCTGAACATAGTACTGGAGCTAGCAGATGCAGGGGACCTCTCACGCATGATCAAGGTAAGGGACTCCACACAACGGCCAACTTGTTCCCTACATCTTAAATCACTGCATTATGTTTCAACACATTCTGAGACTCAGTCAAAATCAGCTTCTGCATAGTTCTATAGTACTTGGTTACTGTGTAGAATAAATATATAACTCTATTATTGACTAAATGTCCAGGCCTTGAAAGGTACTGTATCTGCCAAAAATCATAGCCAGTCCAACACCATGCCTCAAGTTATATAGGGCCTCTCAGCAGTCGGTTTCTTCTGGCCCTCTTGGCTGTCCTTGGGAGGTCAAGAAGAATGCTAGTATGGAAGCAGCCAGCTGCTGACGTGGCCTCGTACAGCTGGAGGAATGGTGGCAGGAGGTCTGTGGTTTTTGGTTGGTGCAGGAGCTCAACTACCTGGACACTGAGTCAGTCTGAATCATCCATTCCACATTGAAACCCAATAATATAAGACCTCCTGCAAGCTCCAGAAATCCCAATACAATGTTTTTACGGGCTGCCTAGACTGTAGAGAGGGAAGTGGTTAAGAGTCAGGTAATGTTGAAAACTCAGAAAGTTCACACATTTGTTGTATGTAGGGGGTATGTGAACAAATACTGAGTGTGACTTGTCTTGCTTAGATATTCAGTTGTCCTCATACCTTTTCAGGTGAAATGGTGGGAGGTACCGGCTGCAATAGCTGCCATTTTGTCTTTAACGTGTTTTGATAAATGTGTTTGTGACTGAATGAAAGAAGAGATTCGTAATCTCAATAGGACAAACCAGTGAAATTAAGGTTGAGTAAATAAAATGTAAGCAAATAGTATATAGTATATAGTATGTGCCTTAGCCCTGTAATCCACAAGGATGTGTCATGACCATTTCTGAAACCTAGCCCTGTTAGCTTTGTAGCGAGGGAGGATTTTGCTGGTAAGGATGCTGTCATTAAATTTGAAAGTGAAGAAATGACATGGTTGTTCTAAAGTGGTAACGATTCCCTCTCAAGCTCACCCTGTTATGCATCTCCAAGTTCGACCAAAACCCCAGTTATTCACAACCTGCCAGTATAGCAAATTAGTAGCGTGCATGTAAAACCCCTGGTCTCTCCCATGCATAAATGATGCTGCGGCATCGTATCGGCGCTGCTCGACAAGCCGTTCGCAGTCATACTCAGCAGCTCCACGTCCGCACAGTTCAACGCAGCAAATTAGGAGAGGCGAGGATTAGTGGTACGAGAGATTGAACATGGCAGGCTCAGCACACACGTGCACACTCATATACATACACACACACACACACACACACACTCACACACCGATAGCATACATATATAAGCAAAGTATACACACTTGTACACACACAAACGTGCATACACATAGACACACTTTGTAGAGATGTGTCATGGCAGGCTTAAGAGGTATGATAACGAACCGCTGAGCGTCACTGCTATCGAGCTGAGCTGCCGAGGCTGCTGGGAGGATTCAGACTGTGTCATCTCCTTATGGCTGCTGACAACACACACACACACACACGTGCACACGCCTCTGCTCGGCACTGTTCTTCTCCTGCACCGTTCTAAATGATTTGTTTTTCTAATTAAGCAGTGGCAGTCCAGAGGTACGCGCCGGGGCTTAGCCCCCCTCCCAGGACCGTATTGTGAGGCAAACACACTCGTACAGTATGCCATATGTAAAACAGACCCCCCCCCACCCCCATGCATGAATTTAACATTTTTTATTCTTTTTGATTTCTCGTCCTCCACTCCTCTCTCTCCTTCTTTCCCTCTGCCGACCCTCCCTCCTTCCCTCTCTCTCTATTACTCTCTCTCTGACCATCTCAGAATTCAAATGAAATCAAATGGTCCTTGATTTGCATGCGCTTACAGAATATTGCATGTGCAGTGTTTGCTGTTAAAGGCGTGGAGAAGAGGCTGCTGCTGGTGTTGGTGGGTGTCTATGTGCTCCCCCATTGACATCAAACAGTCCTCTGATATGGAAATGAGAGGGCAAGGGAAGAATGGCTCCTCACTGAAGCTTTGTTTGGATGTAGGCCAAGGTCTCTCTTTCTCTCTCTCTCTCTTCTCTCTCTCTTTCTCTCTCTTTCTCCCTCCCTCCCCCTCATGTTCTTTAATTCACTCTTTCCCTCTCTTCTCTCTGTCACTCACAATCACTTCATCAATCACATCACCCTTCCTTCCTCCTTTCACTCTTTTACTGTCTTTGCTCTCTCTCACTCCCCATCCTTCTTTATTATCTGTTATTATTGGTTCTTCATAACCAATAATTCTCTCTCTCTCTCTCTCTCTCTCTCCTCTCTCTCTCTCTCTCTCTTCTCTCTCTCTCTCTCTTTCTCTCTCTTTCTCCCTCCCTCCCCCTCATGTTCTTTAATTCACTCTTTCCCTCTCTTCTCTCTGTCACTCACAATCACTTCATCAATCACATCACCCTTCCTTCCTCCTTTCACTCTTTTACTGTCTTTGCTCTCTCTCACTCCCCATCCTTCTTTATTATCTGTTATTATTGGTTCTTCATAACCAATAATTATCTCTCTCTCTCTCTCTCTCTCTCTCTCTCTCTCTCTCTCTCTCTCTCTCTCTCTCTCTCTCTCTCAGACATGTGAGTGAGACCCAGAGACATTGCGCAGTAGGCCTAGTGCTGTGAGCCAATAACTGTAGCTGGCTATCCCCTCAGTCCAGTCCTTGACCCCTGACTTCACTGGAGATGACGGGTTGTTGTGTCATATATAATAAAGAGTGAATGAAAACAAGCCATTACTCTATCGTACACTTGGACCTAGAGCAAGTGTTGATTGATTCACTTTCAGCACTTTTCGGCACTCATTTATTTATATGGAGGAACATTTCTTTTTTACGATCAAGTGAAGAGTTCCATTCCAAAATGGGATCCACTCCCTGAAAAAGTGATTGTAGCTTCATAGGATTGCACACACTGGAGAAAATGGGGAAGATAGGAATAATAAAAGTAGGAAAAAGGAGATCCACACCGCTTTGTGCCTTGTGCCTATGGAGCCACCAGGGCACCTCAGAAAACCCTGCCTCCAGCTGTGGCATATTCTCTTTCTTTGTTTTGGTTAAAAGAGGAGGAGTCCCTTTCATCAGTTGCTGCTTCTTGTCATTGTGGATCGATCTGCTATCATGTGTAAGTCGATGCTCTGTCATCGCTGCGGCTTCTCTTGAGAGGGACTGCAGTCTTGATGATCCAGAACGACTCACTCAGTAAATAAATAAATAAATAAATGAATAAAAAATAACTGGAACCGCTGTACCTAACAAAAGAGCTGTGTGCCAGATGGGAGAGGTTTGGAAGGAACCACAAATTTCTTCTCCCCGCTCCCTGAGAATGCATGTGCTTTCCATTGCAGGGCATAGTGAAAATGAGACAGGGGGCTTGGTTAGGCTAGGCAGAGAACGAGAGGAGAGCGGTCTGGGTTCCATTAACAGTGGAGTCATTGGGCTGGGGAGAGAGGCTGGGCATGGATGCTGCACACACACACACACACACACACGCACAAACAAACACAAACATTGTTTTTAAAATGTTATTCTGTGCCAAACAAGGCCTTTTGGTGTTCTTGTTAAAAAATATAATATTTGTTCCTTCTTTCCAGGTATGCTAATGTTGTATTGACTTTATCTTTTCTGTGTGTGTGTGTGTGTGTGCGTTTGTGCATGTGTGCGTGTGCGTGTGTGCGTGTGCGTGTGCACTGCAGCACTTTAAGAAGCAGAGGAGGCTGATCCCAGAGAGAACAGTGTGGAAGTACTTTGTCCAACTCTGCAGTGCGCTGGAACATATGCACTCCCGGAGAGTCATGCATAGAGGTAGTGTTGACACACGGGTGAACACACACACACACACACACACACACACACGTGTAAACATTCATATGCATGCACAGAATTGATCAGCTTCATTTAATAAGAGTATATGAGTCTGTAGTATCTCTTTAATCTGGCCCAATTCACACCTACCAATTAAGCCATCAGGGAAGTCAATCTTTTACATGCTTTGTGCAAAGGTGCTGCACTGTTACTGTTAGTAGTACTAACGGTAGTACTAATGAAGGCTAGATACCAAATGGAGGGATCTCTACGAAGGTTATAACTGTTCACATCTCTTGTGAATGTTATGGGGTGATAATGAGACAAGCAGAAACCTAAATCCACTAATTAATTTTGTAGAAAATAAAGTTTGAACAGAAACCCATACAGATAGAATAATACTAGTGTGGTGTAGTGTTAGGGCAATTAGAAACTCTTATATCCGCCTCCGGTAACACATTATGTCTCTTTTATGAAACTACCCTGTCATTGCTGTCATGTGATGTAGCTAGCTAGCAATTAAAGGCTGAAACAGGCTATTATATGTTTTAATGCATTATAGATCATTCTGAATTGCATTTAAATACTTTTAGCATGTATTGCTCGAGTAAAATCTTTCTGCTGTAACATTAAGTCCTGAAAATCATCACACAAAGGAAACAAAACAAGTCGGTATTTCAAGGTGGATTTTCTAATTGTCTATAGTGTGAACCACTTTGTTGCGTATGATGGAGAAGGCCTGACCGGAGGTGTTGAACAGCACATAGTCCAGAGAACACAGTGTTTATGGGCCCACATGCTTCCAATAAGGCCCAGTCATATCAAGGCCTGGATTCATGTATATAGGCTTCTGCGCCCATACACGGCTACAGGTGATGTAGTTCCGCTGGACTGACTGATTAAGGCACAGAGACACTAATGAACCCTGAGCTCTGAGCTTTAATGACCACTTAACAGAGACCGCCTATTCAAAAGCCACTTACGATTATACGGGAGCAGTAAATTTCAAAGGCTGTTGCAGGTCACATAAACATTACTTTAGAGAAAGCAACAGAAAATACCACCCCCCACCCCCCTACCCCACCCCCTACATTAATATTTGTTCAAAGTGTATGCCTGCTAATCCAGTCAGAGACAATAAAACATTTTTTTTCCCTGAGCTAAACTCCACTATGGTCATGCTTGTGACGTGCATGCATACTCAGATTGGTAGAAGCTGGGGGTGGGGCTTCCAAATAATAAGCACTTTTTTTTCTAAAACTGATTTTGAACCAACTTATTATTTATGTTAGATGTATTTACTTGATACATGCTGCTGAAGAATGCATTTAAACATTTATTGAGTTTGGTTGCAGCAAATTGTTGTAAGCACACAATCCTCTCTCCTCTCCTCTCCTCTCCTCCAGATATCAAACCAGCCAATGTATTCATCACCGCCACAGGAGTGGTGAAGTTAGGAGACTTGGGACTGGGCCGATTCTTCAGCTCCAAAACCACTGCCGCTCACTCGCTAGGTAAATCACACTAGTCTAGACATACGTTGATGCACACAAACACACACACCACAGTTATGAACACATCCATGCAGACCTAGACACACACACACACACACAGAGGCCCCCAGTAATCACTCAGAGCTGGATGTGTTTCATTAGGCATGGTGAGCCCAGAACCATGTGTCATGTTGTAGTGCTGCAGGGCCAGGGCTGCACCCAGCCCCTTCATTGGCCAGTTAGCCACTTCCTGTTGCCTTGACCTTTGACCTTGACACAGATGATGTCTGGGCAGAAACAGTCGACACACGGCTCTGATTGTGACCGTGTGCCATAAAACATACTGGCCAATGTGACAAACTGTGTGTGTGTGTGTGTGTGTGTGTGTGTGTGTGTGTGTGTGTGTGTGTGTGTGTGTGTGCGTGTGCACGTACACTGGTCAAGGTGAGAAGTAGCGTGAGGGTTGTAGCCGAGGAATAGGCCTAATTATTAGGGCTAATATACCTGACACCTTTTTAAGAGATATCTACAGTCAGTGAATCACCACGATAATTAAGAGTGAATGTTACCTTCTGTACTATTCACCATTTTTACTAAAAGTGTTATTTACAAATCAAATTCTTGTCTTAAACCTTCAGCTATGCAAAAGCAGAGCCACCACACATAAGATCTTAAATCACTGGTCAAATCACATGACCGTACAAACCTCAAGTGTCAAAATGGTGTCACATGACCAAATGTATTCTAAGATGTCCTAAGCATATGGGCCATTTTGCAATTCAAGTCGAAGTGGCTGAAACGATAATTGACTCTCAAAGTAATAGACTTACTTGGACCACTTAAAGCCTTGTCCAGTCAGTGCTAGTCCAAAGGAAGCCTATTTATTTAGTGTCAGTGGCAGCCATTAATGACCGCATCCCCCTGCCATTGTTGACTTGCTGCAGCTCACCTCACTTCACAGAAGACGTGGTTTAACACAAACACACATGCCTACCTCATTTCAGAGATACCCTAGTGTTTAAAACACCTTTATCTTAAATCTTTACAAATTGTTAACAGCCTGTCATCACTGCACACTATTGTAAAAGTTTGCCCACTTCAATGTTCCTGCAGGGAATTTACTTAGTGTATTCAGTGGACTAGAAATTGCTGCCCATGTCATTATTTTCCTGTTCGCTTAATTCTTCTGCATCAGTGGTGTGATAATACTGAAATTATTCTCTTGATTTCATTGGTAATATACTGAACCAGTTGAATGCACAGCGCCATAGGGTAAGCTGTGGCACAGATCAGCATGTAGCAGATGGGTAGACTAGTTTCCACTCTCCTGAAGCACAAGGAGGCGCGATACCAGAAAATCAAAAAATACCCTAAGCAACTTACATTGCTTCATAGATTGGAAGATATAGAAAAGTGGATTGCATGGATAAATATAAATGCTGTCATTCACAGTGTCTCGCTTCCCTCTGTCAGACTGTTATTAAGTTAATACCACAAACAATGCGCTATTCTCAGCCTCTGTACAGCAGGAGCCCAGCCTTGAGAAGGTGTGAATCATGTGATCAGATCAACAGAAGCCCTATCAAATAAGCAGCCTGCAGTGCCAGCGTAGCAAGGTGAAAGCGTCTGTGATTGCTCATTAAACGTTGAGTCCACAGCACCCTCTTTAGGTTGACAGAGGATAGGCAGCTCCACTAGCTGTGGTGTCACCTGAGTGATCAATCTATCTATCTCGATGGCTTCCTGGTGATCCGCTAGGCTACACAAATGCCTCACAGTGTAATATCACCAATGCCTCAGTCAAGTGAAAGCGCAGTCAGCTGTATCTGCAAAGTCACCTTTTCAGGAAATAACAAATAAACCTTATTTTCAGTGTAGAGTGTATTTGGTGTTGAACAGGTATATTAGGCTCGATGACTTACTCAGACCATAAATAATCATGTACATTTTCAAAATGATCAAAATTATATTTGCCTGGTTTTCACACAACAACACAACAGTACATTTTGCATGTACTTTATTATACCTGTGCAACCACGGTAGTCAGTATCTGTTTAACAATAGTGTCCCTATGAAAAGTGTATCCTTAGCATTCCCCTGGTCCTTCATATGATTTTCAGATAATTAAGGTTTGTTATGCCTGTCTGTCTGTGTGTGTGTGTGTGTGTGTGTGTGTGTGTGTGTGTGTGTGTGTGTGTGTGTGCGTGTGCGTGTGTGCGTGTGTTAACATGACCAGTGGACACAGGGATGCATCCACCTTTCCCCCCTCCTCTCTCTATTGCTTTCCCCTTTATGTTTGCTGTCTGTTTAAATTCCAGCTCACCTATCTGTCTATATCTGTCACTTCTCTCTCTCTCTCTCTCTCTCTCTCGCTCTCGCGCTCTCTCTCGCTCTCTCTCTCTCTCTCTCTCAGTCTCTTTTTTCCATTCCTCTCTATCTGTTTTAACAGAATCAGGTGCTATCTGTGTGTTGGGGAGGAGGGAGGCGAGAGGAAGCTAGGGTGGGAGAGGAGAGAGGGAGAGAGCAGACAGTGAGAGAAATATGGTGAGGAGAGAGAGAGAGAGAGAGAGAGGAGAGAAAGCGATATGATAGAAAGAAAGCAGCATAAGAAATAAAGAGTAGAGAACGAGTGACAGAGAAACAGAGAGGAAGAAAAGGTAGAACGAACATGGCGAGAGCAGAGGATGTGACAGAGTGACAGAAAAAAGGAGAAAAAAGAAAGCGGAGGGAGGGGGAAAAAGTTAGAAAGAGCAGAGTAAGAGGAGAGAATATGACAGTGTGACAGAAAAAAAGAGGGAAGAGAGTGAGAGAGAAAGAGAGGAAGAAAGGATGTGAGGAAAGTGTGTGTGTGTGTGTCTGTGTGGGGCGCCAGTGTGGGTCTGTAATGAGCCCAGCCACCCAAGTGAACAGTAGAGCAGGGTGGTGGAGCCGAGATGGAGGTCCAGGCATACAGCCTGTCAGCTCCCAGGCTTTCAACTCAGCCGCTCAGCAGCCTGCAGTCACACACACATACAGACACTCTCACACACACTCTCTTTCTCTCTCTCTCTCACATACACACTCGCACACACTGAGAGCTATACAAACTCTTTCTCTCTCTCTCTCACACACACACACAGATCTACGTATGCACAGAGACACAAACACACGAAAGTACATACACATCCGTGCAGGCTTGAATGCACGCACAGACACACACATGCACAGTACACACACATACACCCAGGCACACACACACATGCAGAGGGAAGTAGTCATGCACAGACACATTCATGTCCAATAGAGAAACCGAGAGGCATGTGCTCATGTAGAGGCAAATACAAACGCACACACACACACTCTGGGACATACATACAGACATAGATACATGCAAGCATGCAAAAGACACGCACTGCACATTTTCTTGTGTTTCAGTGCTGTGGATGGGTGCACTGGCTTATGGGGAGAGTTGGGGGTGAAGGAGAAACAGACCAAAAGGGAACAGTAGCAACAGGAAGGCTGGTACAGTCACTGGAGGAATGAGAAACTAACCCATTGGCAGTAGTAAGGAGTATAATATACCTGCAATTAACACCTGTAATGAGAAAGGTGTTAACGATGAGGAATGGGGGATAGGGAGGAAGAAATGGAGGGAGGGAGAGGGAGAGAAGGAGAGAGAAGGAGGTGGAGGTAGAGAACGCTCAGGGAGATGCTGCATGCTGGAAACAAATACGACAATTTAATAATGAATATAAAGACTTGGTTGTCTTGTAAAGGCAAGCGTGCGAGTAATGAAAGAGAGAGGGGTAGTGGGTAGGGAGTAAAATGGGGGTGAGGGCTTAACAGGAAGCATAGAAACCAAAGATTAATATGAGGGATATATATGTGGGAATGCAGAGAAATGGATTCCTCTGTTTTCCCTCTTTATTCTGGCTGGGCTGCTCCTAATGAGCCCCATCTCCTCCAACAGTGTGTCCTATTTGTTAGGACACCATGGAGCAGAGGTTTCTAAACTTCTCCCGCCCGGGGCCCGAATGAGAAATTCACTGGCTGCCGTTGAGATTCCAGTAGGATCTAGCTTGGGAGGATAGGTTGTTTGTAACATCGAAATGTATTGAAATGACAGATTAGTCAAGGCTTGCAACATGAGTGAAATGCGCTGTGCTGCGTAAAATGTCCTGCAAAAGCTTTAAGTTGAGTGTATTAACAAGAACATTCCAGCAATTACACACAATCAAGTC
>JAXDDX010000064.1:775000-785000 GCA_034670405.1 Hoplostethus atlanticus | reverse complement strand
CCTTGAAAACCTCCGGGGTATGGAAATAATAAGAGAAAACCCCTGTGACGGTACCTTTCTTCCCCTTTCTTCTTGCACATTATATTTTTCTTTCCCATGTCTATTTTAGGTCACAGTCTCTATTTCAGTTCATGTCTGCACCCAGTGCATAAGGTATTACATTGGCTACCCAGCATTCCTCTGCCTCACCAATCAGGACTGAGTGGCCAAAGTGCTCTGTAAAGCACAAAGCATCCGTTGACTTTGGCCCATCACAATCCAGATGTTGAGATGATCGATGCTAAGCTCTCGTTGGCACACACACACACTCTCATGTGCACACTGACTGTAACCCATGGCAGCATTTGGATGGCTGAAGTTTCAAGGAATAAATGATGTTCGGAGTCATTTCATACCTTGTGAGCGTGGGTGTGCCATCCTGACTGTACTGTATGTCTATGTCTATGTGTGTTCATATGCTTATGTGTGTGTTTGTGTATATGTGTGGGTTATCTTAACGGAGGTCCGGTATGCTGCGGACTATGAACCCATTTCTGATATCATACAGATGACGAATAGAGTGAAACCATGTGGATCCGTATGATTTACACTCAACGTCTTTCTATCGCTCCTTAAGCGTCTCCACAGGCTCAACCCTGACGCACTTGCTGCTTTTCACAGCTTCCTTAACTTTGCAACGCACGAAACATACAGACATGCATTCACACAGGCATACACACCCTCACGCACATGCTCACACACACACACACACATTGGCCACACACACACACACACACAAACCACATGCACATTCCTGGTGAAGTACAGTATTAGAGCCATGAGGTTTTCCTTGGCAAGTGGCTGAGCTCTGGCATTGACCGATGAGCACGGTGAAAGAACAAGAGGCAGAAATAAATGAAAGCAAATCATCTATGTTTTTACTCACTCCTGTCATCTTAACAATGTCCTCCAGGAGTCATATTCGCAGAGCTTTTAAGAATAAGAGTAACAGTTGCTGATTTAGGATCACTGGTCAGGTCAAACGGCCCTATAAATTACAGTATGGCTTAGGTAACCTGAATTTATGAATAAAGGTCCTGGCTCTTACCAACTGTAAACCACTCATAACAGGGTGGTCTCTGAGGGTAACGGCTTTCTGTGGAGTATTTTCATTCTGCAGTGATTTTAACTGGCAGAGGTTGAGCCAAGAGTTTGGCCATCGCACCGGCTTCTTTTCCTTTTGAATTTGCCGTCTTCAGCGAGCAGTCGTGATAAACTACACTCTATACTATAAATGTACTCGTGGGGGAAGACAGATTGATCCCGTTCAAAGGGATTATGAACAGTTTGGGACTGCGTGAATGTAACAATAAACAGACGAGGATGTGTGTGTGCGTGTGTGTGTACTCGTGTGCATTTCCGTTTGCGTGTGAGTTCGTGTACCTAGAACGCTGACGTCGTACTTGATCTCTTTCTCCCCGGCGACGCTGGTTGCCACGCAGACATAGCGCCCCGAGTCCGAGGTCGTGGCAGAGACGATCTCTATCTTCCTCCCCTGCTGGAGGACGCGCACACTTTCCCCGTCCCGCACAGGAACTCCGTCCTTCAGCCAGGTGAGGGAGGGGGGAGGGTGGCCGCCAGCCTCGCACTCCAGCGTCAGGGCCTTACTGAGGATCACTTTCCTCTCTGTGGGCCTGTCGACACCCCCCTGCAATGGTAGGAGGCACTGCAGGGGAAAGGATGGATATGAGGACTAGAACAAGAGGAGGGTTTACACGTTTGACATCGCAACTTTTGCTTTCTTCATTGGACCCCTCGTGGGAAGAGAGGAAAACAACAAGGGGGTAAAATTGCTGGACGCTTAGAAACTCTTTATCCATTCTTCGCGGTCCTCAAGGATTTTTATTGTTTGCAGGCTATCCCCAGCTGTTTGAAATTACTGTTGAATGCATCAAATCTCTTCATGCTCTATGAATGAAACCAAATGCCTCAAAGCTCTGATTAATACATTAATACCCCACAGAGCACAACAACACACAGGAGGGGTCCGAACGCAGAGCCGATGGGAGCTGAGGTTCGAAGAGCGGATATTTAAGAAGTTCCTAATATTTCAAAACATTCAATTTCAAACTTGAACTTGGACAACACAACCTTGGAAACATCTAATTAAAGCAGAACTCTAAGAGCTGGGTGTGTCAGAAGCAATGTGAGCTTCTTCTTCTTCCTCTACGGTCTCAGGACACCCAGCCCTGATAACACACAGCTGATGTTCTTACGGTAGACGTCCAGCTCATAGCTCTTCTCGGCGGTCCCGGCCACACTGGTCACCCTGCAGGTGTACTGGCCAGCGTCTGACGCCTGCGCCCGGGGGATCTTCAGGTAATGGCCTCGCTCTACGTACTGAGCCTGTCGGTTGGAAAGGATGGCCTCTCCGTTACGGTACCAGGTGACGGCGGGCATCGGCACCCCGCGTGCCTCACACTCCAGTGTTACCACCGTGTCCAGGAGAGCCGTGACCTCCGTGGTTACATTGCCGCCTTTGATGGAGGGGGGGACTGGAGGAATGTTGGAAGAAATAATATGAAAATCCTGTCACATGCCTTTTGTCTGCAATCTAACTGGCTCATTTGTGCCAGATGAGATCAATAAATCAAGAAAAGTGATTAAATTGATTGAAGTGTGATGAGGACATTCAGTCACCATAGACACTGAGGTTGAAGTCCTTGGATTGTTTGCCAGCTGCGTTGGTGACACTACACTGGTAGCGGGCCTGGTCCCCCATGCGGGCACTCTTTATCTTCAAAACCTGACCCCTGTTAGTGACCTCCAGATTGGGATCACCCAGAAACACCAGCCTGGGAAGGAGAGATAACGATGAAAGTAGGGAGAGATGGATTGAAGGAGGAATGGCGCAAGGCAGCAGTTTAAGGCAGAGTTGGGATCAGTGGTTTCATTTAATTCACTAATTCGTGTTCACAATTCAAAAATGCCATTGACAGTAAATGCTCTATCATTAGAAGGCACTTACTTCCTGTCTTTGTACCACTGGATTGTGGGAAAGGGTACTCCTTTGACTTTGCACTCCAGACTGACCTCCTGATTGAGAATGGTTGAAACGTCCCGTGGAGCGCCTGTACCTACAATGGTGGGAGGAACTGGGGCACAGGGGGTGAGAGTGTTAGCCAACATGTTAGCATGTTAGCCAACAGACCAAGAAATTGATTGCAACGATTATTCTTCTAATAAAAACCCAAACTTCTTTCAAATCAAACTCTAACTTCTATCGCTACTCAAAATAATGACAAGGACTGAGTACTGAAATTCCTTAATTTTTGGGTGTCATTTTCAAAGTAATTGAATACTTTTGTAATACTTGTGTAGAACTTATTGAACTTGAACTTAATGAAGATACTGTCATATACCATATACCATACTTTATTGCTTATACTCACCCAGTACATCCAGGAAGAAGCCCTTCTCTGTGCTGCCAGCGATGTTGATGGCTGTACAGCTGTAGCTGCCTGCATCTGCTGTGGCGGCCTTCAGTAGCCTCAGGGTTCTCCCTTTATCAAGGATCTGGACACTATTACTAGGAACTACCTGTGGATCAACACAGATAAATGAAGTGAAATACAGAGGTTGAAATTAATTAAATTAATTGAAGTGATTATATTATTCATTTCCTATTGGTCGGCATGGAAATGATTATCCCTTCCTGAGAATATGTGAAATAATGCAGCCCAATATCACTCAACGCACACACACACAATGTTAAGACTAACTGCTTTTATCGTGATGAAAGCATATAAATTAGAAGAGCTGCAGCCTGCAACTAAAGCAAAACAGGGACTAAACCAGAGTGTCTATGGTGCTCCAGGACAGAGCCAAAGGTTTATTCCATTGAGAAACATAATTTGAAAAGAACGCTAATTGATGACAGTACAGTTCAAGTTCAACACGACTTTTGACTGTTTAAACTGTTGTTCAGAGCCAAGATCAGTCCGAGAACAGAGCATCCTGGTTCAGATTGCTCTCTATTAGCAGATTAGAGTAATAGCGCTCTGATTTTCCCATCTGTGTTTACGAGCTGCCTTTAAGGAAAGAGGCGTGCAGCAGCCAAGGGAACAAAACCAGCCAGCCAGTGCAACTGGAACATTACACTTCAGTGCAGGCTGACGCTCTGTTCTCATATTAATATATCATCATTATTATGTCGTTACAGCTTTGAGCGTGCTGCCACCGTGGCATGATTAGATTATTTCCTCTTCGTTACACACACCACACACACACACACACACACACACACACACAACCACACACACACACGCGATCCATATTGGTTTTATGACTGTTCTCTTGGAGGTTGTACCCTATGATCAGAGCTCATTGAATCTTTATGACCTTTTTCATAAAGGGAGACGAAGCCTTCACTTCTCATCATAACTTCTCATTACTTTTATGCATGTCAGAACTTGCCAACTTGCCAATTCATCCCAGTGGTGATCCAATCCTTGTAGTGGACCACATCTTAAATATAGGTTAGGATTATTATATAAAGGCATAATGTCACTTTAACGTCATAAAAGAGTTTACATTATCAAGGATTAAAATGTATAGATATGTTGAAAAACAGAATAAAACTGGATCTGCTCAGAGTGCTAATCATGACAGACAACTGGCACACAACTGTTTATTGTGATCCAATGTGATTTCACCTACAGGAATCCCCTCCTTGTACCAGGCGATGACGGGGGTGGGACTTCCTGTGACATCACACACCAAGCTGGTGGGCTGGCTCAAGACCACTGACACATTGCCCGGTGATTCGTTGTCACGGAAATCTGGGGGCACTGTGGAGGGGTCAAAGGTGAGAACAGCGCTCTGAGTGTTATGGTGTTCAGCTATTCCAGTGAGTTACTACTAGACCCGATATAGAGCACAGAAAATATTTTTTATCATTTTATAAGCAACAAAATCTCTTCTGAATGGATCTATCAGAGTGACGTCATTGCCTTGCCTCTTGGTACCATGTGGCCCGCACAGAAAATATCACATTTTCACACAAATCACACTTGTAATATAGATAGCAAGTATACTAGTCACAGACTGACTTACATACAGGGTTCCTACACCCCTTTGCTATCATATTCCATGACTTTTTTCAAGACATATAGCACAGTTTCCATGGCCAATATTTGACAATATTTAAGTCTACACCTGATCTGACTGTCCCAGGTCGTATTTCTGGCATATCTCTACAAGATTGACATTAAATATTTCACAGATTGGAAAAAGAGATCTCCAAAACTATATGCACATGTTGGATTTTTCATAACCTTTCCAGCCCTGGAAAACAATTATTTTGTAATCAATGACTTTGCCAGGTTTTCCATAACTGCAGGACCCCTGCATATAAGAAAAGGAGCTAAACTGCAGTCAACAACTCCCATGATATCTTACTGTTATTTAGTTACCATTATTAGTCCTTGGTTCTGACCTGGTACTGTAAATATATCCAGATCCAGATATGCAGGAACACACATGATGCACTACATGCAGAGACCATTTGAGCTGTTAGGTACAGTATATTCCATCCATGTTGAAGGTCAGGAACACATTGAAAAGGTGAATCACCATTGACTTTGAGCTGGTACTTCCTCTCAGTGGATCCAGCATCGTTGGCAGCGGTGCAGACGTACTCTCCATTGTCCAGTGGTGACACAGAGGCCAGGATCAGCAGCGTGCCATCCTCCAGGATGGACACCCCGGGCTCATTACCTGTCAACTCCTGGCCGTTACGCAACCACCGAATCACAGGCTTAGGAAGACCTGGAGGAGAGAGGGAGAGGGGGAAGGAGGAAGAGGAAGACCAAATAATTGGCAATGACAGAAACTAAATGTTCTGTACTCAACAAAGTCATGATTTTGTAAAATATGAAAATATGTATAGTCAGAGACTGAAGAGAAGGTTTTCCTAGTTCTTAGCACTGTTTTATTGTTTCATGCATTTGTGATGATGTTTTCTTATCCTGCTGTTTGCACAAGAAATGTCACTAGGGGCGTCCAATAACTGCCCAAACTGTAAAATTATACATACAAACTATATTGTTACTGTCTATTGGCATCATGATAGAGAATACTTAGAGAGTAAGGTGAACCAGTACTCTACCTTTGGCAGGGCAGGGGAAGGCGATGCGCTGGTTTGCAACTCTCTCCTGCAGGGGGCTATTGAAGGGGGGCTCCAGTACCTCTACCACCGGGGGCACTGAACACATACACACACACACACACAAATCTTGTATATTTAGTAGCAGACAGCCTCATTTCAACTGATGAACTACCGACTGAATCATGAACATTTCCATCATGAACATATAAAACACAAACAGAAACAGGTATGATGAACACAGCACACCTCCCCAGGATGCAACTTGAAACAAACCCCACCTTGGACCAGAAGTTGAACTTGAGCCTCGTCTCTGCCAGCACTGTTGGCCGCTGTGCAGGTGTAGGTCCCTTCATCATCCAGCCCCACATGGCTCAATGCCAGACTGCCATCAGGGGTCACCGGGTAGCGCTTACCCTCCTTCATCCAGGTGAGGGTGGGCTCAGGGACCCCTCGCGCCACACAGGGCAGCTCCACAGGGTGGCCCAACTGCACCTTCATTACCCTGGGGCCTGCCTGGATACTGGGGGGCACTGGAGGACAGATGGTGAGGTGAACACACAGTGGAGCATCTTTTACATGGATTTTAAATAGACTGTCACTGTAAAGAAGATCACAGAACAATGTTGGCTTGGCATTTCTTTATTTTGCCATTCTTATATCCTTTTGTCATGATTACATTGCAAGATAATCCTCTTCCTCTGCTTTCCTCTTTTCTTCTGCTTTGAACTTTATAGTAGTGTTAAGAGAGTGTTGAGAATGATGATGTGGTTGTGTCTGTCCTGTCAAGATGCAAACACTTCACACATCCCCCTGAGCTGTCTCTTCTCTTCTCTTCTCTTCTCTTCTCTTCTCTTCTCTTCTCATCTCTTCTCTTCTCTTCTCTTCTCTTGTATGGATTAGGTTTACACCTCTCATATGCAGCCCCACTGTAATGTAATGACTATTACTGACTGACAGTGGGTATTCAACCATGTAACCTCTAATGAGGATACAGTATGTCTGGGCTGCAACTGTCAATCAGTGGCAATGGTGTGTGGAAATGTTTTGAATTTAATAAGTGTTGTTAACCTAAGCGAGAGAGAGAGTCAAAGCTACATGGAAGCTGAAGGATGAAAATCACACAAATCACGCATATAGTAAACATGATTGCATCTTTCATAGAGTGACCTTTAAATCTTACCCAGAACACTGAGGTGAACGGATTGTGTGAGGTTGCCAGCGATGTTGGAGGCGACGCACACATACAGTCCGCTGTCTGACACTCTGGTCTCCAAGATCTTCATAGAGCCAGAGGGAAGCTGGGTGTGCCTGGGAGGAGCGCACACACACACACACACACACACACACACACACACACACACACACACATAGACACACATAGACAAACAGACACAGTGATAATGCAAAACCTGCAAATACAACACACACACGTGTGCACACACACACACTCAATTTCCCCCACTCATTCACTCATCACTGTAAACAGATAATGCAGTAAGACTTACTAATCCAGCATAAACCACAATTATAGCTCATGCAGGAGGTGTACAGTAGTACAGTAGATCACAGAGAAGACTATGATTACTCAGTAATCTTAACAAAACCACAAACCACCCCCTGCGGTTATGAGGAGTGTGTGTGTGTGTGTGTGTGTGTGTGTGTGTGTGGGTTGGGGTTAAGGCACTGTAACCTCGAAAACACAGGAGTTCTCTCTAGTAAAACAGGGCTCAAATTCCCTGGCAGGGTATGTAGGGATGTCAAGTCATGTGAGGAAAACACCAATATGTGTGTGTGTGTGTGTGTGTGTGTGTGTGTGTGTGTGTGTGTGTGTGTGTGTGTGTGTGTTTTACCTGGGAGAATAGGGGGAGATGAGCTGCCTCTCCTTGGCCCAGGTGATGATGGGAGGTGGGACACTGCGGACCTCACATGGCAAAGTGACGTCCTCACCCTCAATCGCTGACGCCCTAAGCGGCTTCGCGGACCCCCCTAGGCTCCCCTTACCTCCATTGGACCTAGGACGGACTGGACATGCATACGCGGACAGACAACAGACAGCAGACAGTGCAAAACATAAAAGATTTAGTGAGAGAGAAAGAGAGAGCTTTGAATAAACACTGACATACATCTGTAAAAGATGGGATGCTAAACCCAATCCAAATATTGTGTGTAGACACTGTGAGTAGGTTTGGTCATGATTAAAGGAAGTGTTCAAATTAAGACCACATTTCCCATAAACCCTGTTGCTTCCTGTCACAAAGAAGATGTTAGTACTCGTCCTGCTTCTCCCCATCTGGCATCGCTCCAAGTGAGTTTGTTTTGAAGAGAGAAGAAGAAGGATGAGAGCCAATAACTGCAAATATTCTTTCTGATGAGGTAAACAAACGTGAAATTGAAACTATGCAGTTAAAATAGTGGAAAACGGATTCTGTTTTGTGCCGTAAAGCAGTCTTCATTCAGATTTATGCCACAAAAATCTGATTTCATGAAGCAGATTTCCCATGAAATCCAATCTGGTGGTACACAATGAAAATGTAGCACAGAGGCTGTCAATGTTCAATGTCTCAGTGATGGTCTCGTTTGTTTACGGGAATTATACTATATAATGTCTCAAAATGTGGTAATGACTCTGATGTTAAAATGCTAAACGTAGCAGCTTGAATCTACAGATTTCATCCAGCCTTTGGCTTTGCATGGAAAAATAAACTCCCTGAGCCTTACCGTAGACAGTGAGCTGAACCTTCCTGGAGCTGTAGCCAGCAGCATTGGTGGCTGTGCAGATGAACTCTCCTGTCTCGTTTCCAGAGGGGGAGGTGATGCGGAGGCTGCCATCAGAGTCCAGGGAGAAGGCTGGACCACCCAGGTTCAGCAGCTCTCCACCCTACAAAACACACAAGAGACACGGGGGAAAGGGCAGCGGCCAGAGTTCATTTCATTAACTCAACGTGATTAACATTTGACAAGGTGTCTGACAGAGTGAGTACTAGGGTGGATGTGTGGGTTGACCTACTGAGCACGCTGAAAACGATGATTTATGGTATGTTGTCTACAATGCGCATGAATAAAAAAGGTTTTGAATAAGATAAATCAATAGCTATACGATCAAATGAACAGAAACACAAAGCAAATGCTGACTCATCACATCAGGCCAGGGACGATAAGTAAACAAAAGTAAAGAGAGGTGCTTTCTGAACTGGCCTAGTGGACCTGACATCAGACCGGTGTGTTCTAGAGAACAGCAAAGGAATCACGAGGAATTAGATTTTAACAGCCTGGCGCAGAACTTAGCAGGGTCTAGTTTCATACGTCTCTGCAGCCCCGTTCACTTTAACAGCATCGCTTTTACAAGTCCGAGAAACCATACACACACACACACACGCTCACACACGTACACACTAGCATGCACAACTACACATGTACAGCTGAGCACACTGTACAAGCCAATGCACACGGAAAGAACTGGTTTCATCGCGCAGCACATAAGGCACACACATGTGCCCTCAAAACACACAAAGGCATTTTCCTGTCCTGCGCTATTGTCTTCCTAAAGCTCATCAATGGTCAAGTCGCTGTATGGGATCCTGACCGAAGACACAGGAACACCAGGGCAGGTTCTTTTGTACAGTTTGAACTCAGGTAGAACTCCTCACTGACAACACAAATACGACATATTGCCAGTCCAAAGGAGCTGCATAACAGAATTACCCATTTAAACCAATTTACTGTGTCAAGTGTGTGTGTGTGTGTGTGTGAGCGTGAGACTGTGAGTCAACACCTAAAAAGCCTTGTGAGATGGGGGATGGCGTGACTTCACTTACCTTGATGATAAAAAGTAATAATACTAATACTGCATGA